>LNAC01000010.1:674149-906649 GCA_002007465.1 Ailurus styani | reverse complement strand
CCTCCTTGCATTGAATTTATTGGGGAATCTCTGTACCTCCTGAATCTGGACCTCTGTTTCCCTTCCCAGATTTGGGAAGTTTCCAGCAATTATTTCTTCAAACACATTTTCTGTCCCCATTTCTCTCTCTTCTTCATCTGGGATTCTTTTAATGTGGGTGTTCTTAAACTTTATGGAGTCACTGAGTTCTCTGTGTCTGTTCTCATTATGCAGTATTTGTTTACCTCTCACCTGGTCAGCTTGATCGCTTTCCATGGCTCTATCCTCCCGGTCACTGATACATTCCTCTACTTCCTACTATTTATTTTCTCTATTATATTTTTAATTTAATTCATTGAGTTCTTAGTCTTTGATATGTTATTTTTTTATCTCTTTGTCAGGAGTCCCACTGATGTCCTCCACCCTTTTCTGAAGTCCAGTGAGTATCTTTATCATTACTTTAAGTTCTCTATCAGGCATATTACTTATTTCTGTTCTACTTAGCTCTCCTGCTATGATTTTGTCCTGTTTTTTTCATTTGGGACATATTTCTTTGTCTCCTCATTTTGTCTACCTCTCTGTTTCTCTGTATTAGGAAAGTCAACTGCATCTTCTGCTCTTGGAAGTAGTGGCATTATGAAGAAGAGGTCCTATAATGCCCTTCAGTTCCGTATCCTCTGTTCATCTGAACCTGGCACTTCAGGGGAGTCTTCCATGTGGGTTGCTTTGCATCCTTCTATTGTGTCTTACTCATTTTTCCTTTCAGTCCAGAGGTCTTCAGTGATTCTCTGCCTTTTGTGGGCTATGCTTGCTCTCTGTGTTGTTAGTGAGACCCAGGCAGGCCAGCTCTAAGGGGGCATGAGTGAAGAATGCTGGGGGTGGGGTAGTGGTGTTAGCAAAATTTGACTGAGTCCTATGTGGGATCCCTCATAGGCCAGTGTCTAATGAGGGCACAACACACTGTGGTGGTGGTGGCAGCTGGGGGTGTCTGTGCACACGGTGGTTGGGCAAGGTACCTGTGTGGGATTAGCAAAATTTGCACTGAGCCACTAGTTCTAGGCTGGATCCCAAAAGCGTTGCAGCCACAGGGGCACCCAGCACTGAGATAGTGATTGGGCAGGGTGCACACACTATTAACAAAATTTGCTCTGAGCCCAGGGTAGAGGCCAGTAGGCTTGGAGTGGGTGAGTCCTCAGGAGAACTCATGGGTTTGATACACTGCTAGCAGGTTAGGTAGCAACTGTTTGTGCTATACTACTTTCTGCAGGTGGCTCTGTGTTTATGTTGGGTGATGGGAGAGCAAAATGGTGCCTGCCAGCTCCTTTTTTCCGGAGAAGTCCCCCAACACACTGTGAAATCAGTATAAACAGGCATCCCTCCCCTTTGTTCCTGGTGTTGTGCAAACTATTGCTTCTATGTTGCCTGTCTGTGGGCTGTTATCTCTTTAAAGGTAGGAACTTAGCTATCACTTGCCCTCCCAGCTTCCCCAGTGCTGAGTCATCTGACTTTTAAAGCTCCAGGCTCCAAGTCTCCCTGGTTATACAAACTCAGAAAATTTGGCCCCTCTGGTTTTCAAGGGCAGGCCTTATGGAGATTCATACTCCCCTTTTAGGCTTCCTGGCATGTTCCCCTCTTAGTGCCTACAGTTCCCTCTCTCGTGCAGGCAGCTCCTGACCACTGTTTCTGCCCTTCCTAATCTCTCCAATGTGGCCTCTCTACATTTAGTTGAGATTGTTCTGCCAGTCTTAGGATCACTGGTTTATTTATTCAGATATGAGTGATACCTAGTTGTAAACATGGGATGAGGTGAGCTTAGGGTCTTCCTACTCTACCATCTTTCCAAGCCTCCTCCTCTCATGCATCCTTTCTTGGAAAGTTGCATTTATATACTTCTTTTCTAAATCTAGCCTGACTTTCTTAACTTTTCTTCTGTCCTCTTTGTGTTGTACTCTTTCCCCTCTATCTAGAGAAACAAGGTCAAGGCATGTTCTCAGATGCCTGTTCATTAACAGCTCTGCGGGTGATGCTCCTACAGAGGTCTTATGTGTTGTGTGATGTTCTCACACAAACTATGTTAATTTTTGATCAGTGATTATGAGTTTTAATTGCATTTAGGTAACTGGAGATTTGGTAAATAGGCCTGACTTTGAATTGCTAAATTGGAGCAGTGAATCTTAAAACCAAGGAATCCCCCAACTTCTTGTGCCTTATTTTTGCATGTTAATTCCTGAAGAAGAAAAACTGGTAGGTTGATAAGGTGTTTTTACAAGCCTGCAAATGTGAATATGACTATGACTCTATTTTTTTTTTCCAGTGGATTGACATTTACTGCTGCATAATATGTACGTGTGTGTGTGTGTGTGTGTGTGTGTGTGTGTGTGTGTGTATTCTGTCTTGCAAACTTAGTCTTTAAAAAATAGTCCCAGGAGGATGGAGACAGAGGGGAAAGAGTATTTATATTTTGGTCAAGTTTGCTTAGCTAGTATGATCCGGAATTTGGATTCAAATATAGGCAGTCTGACTCCTAAGCCACCACCCAAGTAGAACTGCTTTGGAAACGCTGGGTCTTCTGTTTCATATAAATATAGGTCCTTGTCATATAAATAAACATAATTTGTTTCTTTTAACTTAAATATTTTCATTTAGTTTTCAGCATTTAGACTTCTTTGGATTGAGGCTCTTAGTGGCTGCTTGGCACTCATTGTATAATATTTTTATAATTTCTTGTTATTTCTATCACTGTTAACTTACTTTCTCTGCCTTTGTGGTCAGATTATAAAGGACAGAGCACCTCCTTTGCCTCTTTAAACTCTCCCACTGCAGTCTTCTTTCCATGCATGTTGGAAGAGAAAAGAATAGATACTGGCTTTTCTTGAAATAAAATGATGCTTCTTTCTTTCTTCATTTCTCCATTACTCCATCTTACTGCCTTTCTTAGGAGAAATTACTGAGTCCATTGATAAGTCACTTTTGTTTTAGTGTCCAATAATACCCTATTGCTATTTGAGATGGTTTGAAAATTGTGACTTAATGTAGCCAATAAAAATTCTTCAATACAACTTTCTGGTAATTTATCTTTACACAGAGTGGTATTTCTGTCTCTGAAGTTTATTTTGACTGCTTAAAAATGCTAATGGAGTTGGCCCTTTAACAATACTGAAGTTGGGAATACCAATCTCCTGCACGGTCAAAAATTTACTTACAACTTTTGACTGTCCAAAAACATAACTACTAATAGCTTGCTGTTGACTGGAAGCCTTACTGAGAACATAAACAGCCAATTAACACATATTTTACATGTTATATGTGTTCTATACTGTACTCTTAAAATAAACTAGAGAAAAGAAAATGTTATTAAGCAAATCATAAGGAAAAGAAAATACATTTATAGTAATGTACTGTATTTACAGGGAAAAAAAGCATGTATATGTGGACCTGTACAGTCCAAACCTGTGTTGTTTAAGGGTCAACTGTGCATTAGTTGGTATATTTTTTTAATATGACATGCATGACCATAGTATATACATCAAAGCTTTAAGAAGATATGTAGTGAACAGTAAGTCACCTTCAAAGTGCTTTTTTCCTACCCAATCATTTATTTAGGTTGTTTTCATAACAGTAGTATCTACCCTGTACTGTCCCTTAAAAATATGTCTTCTGCCTCCAAAGTAAATTAGGGATTTGTTCTGTAATGATTGTCTTCAATTAGGTACGTCCTTTGGTCAGACTAGAATTCCATCAAATCTCAGACAGGCTCCTTTGTAAGATCATTTTTCTTCAAAATCTAATGCACTGAAATTTCCAAACAGTAATAAAGTATAATCATATAAATCACTGTTTTTTGTTTCTATAAGGTAGTTTAGGCTGAGAGATATTTGGGTTTATATATAATTTCAGAGTTGTATTCAGTAGGAAATAACTAAATTAGTTTAAAGGAATGGGTTAGGAGGTCAGGACCAGACAAGGTGTTAATTTGTCCACAGATTTTACCAGGCAGATTGCCAGTATTCAAGTCTATTAGGACTGAGAAGGACTATTTGGGGCTACAATGTAAAATACTTGAGTATATGAATTATGTAAAATTCTAAAAAGTTTGGGTTCTGATCTCATATTTCCTGTGGTTTAATAGATTTTAGGGAATGATATTGGTCAAAAATTAGTGATTTTAGATTAGAAATAGGGCATAAAAGATTCCACTGTTGCACTTGGAAAATTTTAACTGGATGGTAAGAAAATGGAATATTCATAAACAGCATATTTCAAGAGCTATCATCTCCCTACAGGGCATACTTTGCTAAGGTCAGCATTCTTACTACCTATATGTTGTCACCCGAACTTAATGTACTCTGATGGCCCCAGGCTTTCACTTGGTGTAAGGTGTAGACTGACCTTTAGAAACCACAGCTATATCCAATGATTTGGTTTCTTATAGATCAATTTTAGCTTCTGTTTCTACATAACCTTGAGGCAGCTCTTTGAGAGATCCCAGGGCTAGGTGAGGCTTCACATATGACAAGGCAGTCTTATTAGGACACTCTTGTATTGCCTAAAATTAGAAATTTAGGCTTCAAGTGTATGGACCACTATGAAGAAAAAAAAAAAGAACCCTTAAGGAAAATGAGATCCTAGCTTGTAAAAACACTATTGTCAGTATTTCTATGCATAGCTGTTTGTTCCAAAAAATAAGCTCAAGTCAGCACAGTACAGCCCTGTCATTCACAAGCATAGTAAAGAAATATTGACGAGCTATAAAAAAGAAAAGACATAGTTCTTCACCTCAGGTTTTCAAAAATTTGAGTCTTTTTTTGTTCTTGATAGCTCCTTGATTGTATTTTGACACTAAGTTCCTGGCCCTTTAAAAAAAAAACAAAAGCAAGCAAACAAACAAACAAAAAGTGGGGGGGGAGGGGAAAGAAAGAAAAGGAGGGAGAAAGAAAGGGAAGGAAAGAGAGGAAGGAAAAGATTGAAAACAAGAGTTGCATTCACTATAGACCTGAAAGTTGGCTGTGCTTGCAGAAAAAACAGGTGTTACAATCTACTCCAATTCACATCTGCTTAATTTTGAGCACAGCATTAAAGAATGAGTTCTCTGATTATTTAGTGATGAACTTAATAAGAAAATGCATTTTTTTCTTGCTCAATAAAGTTTTAATAACTTAGGAGAGTATATTGGTAATTTAGAGAAACAGCAAGTCTCATTAAAATCTGTTTTTAATAGAATTATCAGGTACTTCGAATTAGATGACAGATCATCTTCAGTAGTTTTATTTTATTTTATTTATTTATTTATTTATTTATTTTTTAATTTATTTATTTCACAGCAGGAGAGAGATCACAAGGAGGCAGAGAGGCAGGCAGAGAGAGAGGGGGAAGCAGGCTCCCTGCGGAGCAGAGAGCCCGATGCGGGCCTCAATCCCAGGACCCTGAGATCATGACCTGAGCCGAAAGCAGAGGCTTTAACCCACTGAGCCACCCAGGCGCCCAGTAGTTTTATTTTAAATAAGAATTATACATAACCAAAATATCAGTAAGACTTATTCTCTGAGACCACAGGAAAACCAAGTCAATATCCCCATAGCTACATCATATTGATCATTCATTTGATTTAGGGAGAAAGAAGACAAATATGTTAGTGAAAGAGAGACAAATGAGTAGTATGCCTGGCCAATTCCTGACTCATTTACAAGGGAAGCTAATGCAAATCTCTTACTCATTTATTGGAAATATGATAGATCTGATTGTATAATTTATGCCTTTTCTTAGACTTTGTGCACCCCACTGTCTCTTACTTTCTTTTCTACACTTTTTGCTCAGGTATTCAGTATGATTGCACTTTTTGGAATTTGTTTTTGTTTACTATCAATTTTTCACATACATCTAAACAGCATGCCTATGAAGAAAATCCCATTTTTAGTCTTAATATTTGAAAATTACTTCAGAGATAATATAAGGAAAAAATTAAGCATTCACCCACATATGTCACTGTAGTTTTAACATTTTACTTAAAATTGCATAATCGAGGCCTATCACTATATTTTGCTGCAAAGTGTTTAAAATAGCAAATTGATTGCTTTAAATGGATTTTTCTTTATCTTGGAACTTCGGTGTAATAAATTATTTTAAGTAATGTTAATTTGGACTGGAATTGTAAATCACAGTTTTCTAAGTTAAATACATTTTTAAAACTTGAGTTTTAAATTTCAGGATTCATGAATAATATTCTGAAGTTTCTAGTATTAACACACACACACACACACACACACACACACACCCCTTTTGAAACTTTAGAGACATCAAAAGTGTGCTTTAAAAAATTTAAATGTAAATTAGTTCAAAATATATAGACTGAATTCCTTTGAAATACATTTGTGTTTAAAATTTAATGTAATCCGTAGCTTGAATGTGTCTTGGGTTTTGCCTAGTATAAACGTTTGAATTATCTTATTGAACTGAACTTAGTGCTTGTAACTAGGAGAGAATATGCAAATATAACTCCTAAATCCATTGAAATAAATGCACAGTTAGCACAAATTTCTAAGAAACTCACATGAAAATATAATTTATATTTTTGGTGAAGTTTATCTAGACCAGTGCTTCTCAAACTTTATTGTACATATATGAATTGCCTGGAGAATTTGATAAAAACAGAATCTAATTTAGAATGTGGGAGATAGGACCTGATATTCTGCATTCTAAAGAGCCTCCCAGGTGTTGATGCCACTGATGTTCCATAACCATGCTTAGGCTAGCAAGAATATAGTTCACACACCACACTAGAGAGTTCATTTTATTCCTTTGCTTAAAACTTCAAGAAGAATGCTTCTTTTGCATGATCTGATATGGAGTGTATGTTCTAAATCCTTCCTTCTAGACTGCCATTCAGAAAATTCTAGATATGGCATCCTCCAAAAGGCTAGAAGCAATGTGCGCACGTGGAGATAGTTAACTTCTCTTTGCCTCTACTTTTTTACCTTGTTTTTGGTTTTGAAAAATATAGAGTTAATCTAATGATGGGTTTTGAATTTAGGAGCCAGTTGACCAGCATAAATAAAATAGCTGTGAGGGGTGCCTGGGTGACTTAGTTGGTTGAGGATCTGACTTCAGCTCAGGTCATGATCCCAGGGTCCTGGTATCGAGCCCTGCATCAAGCTCCCTGCTCAGCAGGGAGTCTGCTTTTCCCTCCCCCTCACCCCCCACTCATGCTTTCTCTCTCTCTCTTTTTCTCTGAAATAAATAAATAAAATATTTTAAAAAATAAAATAAAATAGCTATCAGACATGGACACAGCTTTCAACTTCAACTAACTATATTTAAGCAAGTGTAAACATTAAGAGAGTCATGGTCGTGGTTGCAACCATATTAGAAATAAAGTTTAAAAGTATCTCAACAGAACTAAACTTGACAGGGAATATGAGGAATTTGCTTTGACATAACAGGCTTTGAAATTTTATGTTTGTGATTTATCAAAATTATAATCATTCTTACATTACACAAAGAATCACTTTAGTAGCTGTGTTAAATATGAAGTCATTGTCAAATATTAAGTTACATCTTACTAAGGTAAGATGGTTTACTAAGGTATGGCTTTTGCAGTTTTTGCTTTGTCGTTTGATTTCTTAATGAAGAGACCAAACATAGATCTTAATACAAAGATTCTTGTTAAGAATGTTGAGAATTTTCCTCTATGATACCTAACAAAATATAATGTGTTTAATAAATTTCACTTAATTATAGTGCTATATTTATATTTACATTTATTGATTGGTCAAGTTAACCAAGACATACTTGGTCCTTTTGCTAGAATTCAGAGACCTGTGCTGTGAAACAAAAAGAAACAGTTTGTCTAAATTAAGCTTTAAGCAATGTATTTTCTTTTTTAATTTTTTTTAAGATTTTACTTATTTGAGAGAGAGAGCAAGAGAGAAGGAGAGAGAGCATGAACAGGGAGTGGGGATGGCAAGCACGGGGAGAGGGAGAAGCATTCTCCCCATTGAACAGGGAGCTGGACATGGGGCTCAATCTCAGGACTGCAGGATCATGACCTGAACCGAGGGCACAGCCACCCAGGCATCCCACAATGTATTTTCATCTAATATGACTGGATATAAAGAGAAACTGTATATTATATAAATAATGACTAATAAAACTTCTGGTGTATAAGAAATATATAGTATATGAACATAAATATTGTAACTTAGGACTATAGTTAGGTTTTATTCAAGGATTTGGAAATAAGTGAAATATAATAATTCTTTGAGACATTAACTCTGACATTAACACAATAGAGCAAAGCAGGAAATATGCAGGTCATTGGAAGGGGAAGGAATACTTACCAGGCTGATGTGTTACCTGAGTAAATTGTTGCTAACAGCTGGTGAAAGAATGGATGTTCATGTGGGGAGTTGATCAGTGACAAAAACTTAGATAAAGGAGAATAACAGGAATAATGTTCAATAGGATCTATCCATTTCTCTTGGGTGAAGACTTTACATGCACATATCCTTTTTCCACACTCTCATTCCCACTTCTTTTCTGCCTGTCTTTTTTGTTAATGAGGCTGTCTTAACTGTGAGATGGATGATGACTCTCCTAACTTGTTGTCACTGAACATTTAATACACCTAACTTTAGTTTTGTTTTGATTCCTTGAGAAACAAGCAAATTTTTATCTACCTTTCCCTTGTAGACCTGATTAAAAACAGAAAATACATATAAAATTTGTTATAAGACCTGAGATAGGTTTGAGTATCTCAGGCCTTATAACAAATTTTATTTTTTATTACAAAATAACAAGTAGGTATATTATAATGTGCTGTGTGAAAATTCCAGATTAGGTGTTAGTGTTTGAATACTTGGATGAAACTGAACACATAACTGTCTTTGAGTTCTTTCTTCAAATTGGGCAATATATATAAGAAATGCAATTAAAATTATTCTTTTTGATAAGAAAATCATTTTGCTAGCTCCTTGTACAAACCTGTATTCTATTTTTACAAAAGTAATGGGAAATGGAAGATAATTCTTCGTAGAGGTCAAATTACCATTTCCAGGTTTACTTTAATCCCAAGTGTAAATACAGAAGTGGAAATCGAGGAAGAAGCAGGATAAGTCTATAGGTATCTGTTAAAATAAATAAATAAATAAAAGATTTCAGTTCTCAAAGAGTAGAATAACTTTTCCTCCCAGAGGCTTTTAAGGGTTTAGAATAAGTGGGACAGGCTGGCAGGACACGAAGAATGCATACTGTGTCATACACCCTTCAAATTCCACATTTGCTTTTTCTTCTTCTACTCAGGGATGGACTGACAAATAAAAAGAAGACCAACACAAGGTTTTCTGGACACAGTCAGAGTGGAAGGACCTCCATTATTAGTCTTATTATGTTTTATCTTTCAGTGTTCTTATAATTGGATGGGTGTTTTTGGAGTAGAATAAAAATAAATAAAAAGCAGAAAGCTAATTTGTAATTGGTTGTATAAATGTTCCTAAATTCATTATGTCTTCTAAATTTTTTTGTTTGTTTATTCAGTAGATACTATTAAAGGATTATACTATGCCCAGCATTATGCTATGTCCTGGACACTTATAATCTTCGAAAACTTGTCAGGTTTTGCTTCATGGGGTTTTCAGTTTAGTGGCGATGACTAAAGCATATACAGGGATCATAACTATATGTAAAAAATGCAAATAGATATGACTGTGTTCATTGCATAGTAGAGGTGAATAATAGGTGGATATTCATTGAAGTCAGGGAAGACTTCCTAAATGACTACTGACCTAAGATGTAAAGAATGCATACTTTTGAGCAAGAAACAACAGTCATTTAATGTAGTATTTGCAAAGACCATGTGATCTGAGTAAACATGACTTAAAAGAGACTGTCAGAAGGCCACTGTGGCTTGAGATGCATGTGTAAAGATAAGGATTGTACAAGATCTGGGAAAGATGACCTGGAATTGGCTTTACAAGAAAAATCTTTCCAAACTGGGACAATTTTGAAAGAACTGAGCATAATTAATAATTATGCCAGGATTGCAGGCAAAAAATAGGAGTTTCCTGGGCAAGCTGAGATAAATGGTCTTTCCATCTATTGGAGATTCCAAGGATGGTCTCTAAATTGAGATAAACAACTTTTTTTTTTTTTTAGTTGAAGGGAGTTCGAATTGTTTGCAGTCTTTGCCGGTGAAGTAGGTGGCATTGTATGTCTCTCTGAATTGGCATCAGAGCATCAGGGATTTGTATCTCCTATTGACTGAAGTTTTATCATAGGTTTTCTCTGCCCTTGGAGAGACTGTTGTGAATTGGTATGTTCCTATATGGGCATTTTCCAGTCAGTCCCTTTGTTTTTATAGATATCATTGGAAATTCAGTTTGGATATCGTGGCTCATGGAGAAATATCTACTATTAAAACATCTGATGTCCTGGTTCTTATTAAAGTAATTGATAAGTGAGCTATCTGTAAAGGCCATTTGGGATCAAGTTTAGGGATGTAGCAAGGCAGTATTTTAGAAACATTTTGTTCAATGACATATGAAAGTAGAGACCATGTATTCAGAGGAGAGAGTAAACCAGTTTAAATTTAGACAGTCATTAAACTCTTAGGGTTTGGGAAATTTTAGAGTGGTATGCTTTATTCCTCCTATTGTTGTTGTTGTTTTTAAATTTAGAGGGCTGGTCTCCTTCCCTTTCTCTCGAAAGAAAACTGAACATATGGTCAAAGTTGTACATAATTCTGCTCGTAACCTCTGAAAATATTCTGAAAAGGGGTGAACAATAAGACGGGAATGCCCGGATTCCGTTCACCACTTCATAACAGCTAGCAGACTCTGGTGTGAAAGCAATCACACATGTAGTAAGATAGAAGGCATCATTTGATTAAAAGTGGAAAACAAACACTAAAGAGTAATAGCCAAAAGGAGGGTTAAGAACCCATTGCACTCTATCCACAGAACAATTGACTTTCTGCTTTTATACATCAGTCACGTGAGCTTGGTCAATATCTGGTCTGAAGAAAAGGACACACTCTGTATGTGCTGACAAAATCAGGTTCATGTATCTGCAGTTCTGAAGGGCAGACATTTGACCACAGCAAATTTGCTAAAGTAATGAATGCCATCCCAGAGGGCTCCTGGTAGCCATCTTGCTAGCATTACACAGGAAACATACTATCTGTATATAAGTGCATTGGTTAAATTCTTATTTAAAATCTAGGGATTCATTTTGGGAGATGCCATTGATCTGGAGAGATATGGGCACCTTTGAATGTTAAGTGTGGAATATTACCTTTAACTTGTGAATAATGCTATATATTATAACTAAATGCAGTTGAACCAAATTAAGAATTGGAATTTCAGTGGTTGTCAGGTAGTATATCTTAACTACAGACAAAAATGTATAACTGACATTTGGAGGAATTCACTGCTCAAAATCTATCAGAGCAGTTATGAGAGTTTACTTTGCAAGTTTAAGATTGTTGCAGTAACAATAACTATAATTAACTAGACATGTGATAGGAGGTATAGAAATGAGACTAAGTGGAAATAAGTAAGTGGAATTTGGGGTAAAATAAAAATTAAATTTTAAAAAACCCGGATTTTAAGAAGTATTCATTTTGTATAAATACATGTGTGTATGAGTATAACATATATATGTATATAATATTCACAAACATGTTTTGTATCACATTATTGGGAAATCTAAAACCTTAAAAAAGTTTAAAAACTTTTTAAAAGTTTTGAAAAAGCTTAACACCTTTATATATCTTTAATATCTATAGATGTAAATTTATTCAAGGATCAGACCTTCAAGGAAATGATTTTAAGCATGGCTAGCAATGACAATAAGTGAAGAAAGTTTTTGATAAGAAAAAATTTGAAATTGGAAAGGAAAGTGTAATAATTATATTTACATGTTTTTATTCCATTTGTTGATCCTGGATGTTTTTTTAAAACCCATATTCTGAGGCAAATCACAGGACTCAAATTTTTGGTAAGGAAGCAAACCAGATAGTATTTGTCTTTTCCTCCTTTCAACCCTATATGTCATCAGCATCTAATCTGATCTTTGGGAAAATTCTATTCCTCAGTTTTACTGAGAAATACTCACCCTGCCTGAAAACAAATAAGTGTTTCAGAGAAAACACAGTATAGCATTATACATTCTAGCATGTCAGTCTGTGGGAAAACAAAACACCAAATAGATTCAACGTGCAGTTTCTTTAATGTATTATTCGTATGCTAAAATAGTTGAAAGAAAGCGCTCTACTTTAAGTCTCAAGAACCTTTTAATAAGGAACTGGATATGGAACAGTCCCTCATGAGAATCACCCCTAGGAGGGGGTATTTGGGGATGACATACATCCCATGGTCAGTTGACTGTAGCAGTTAATATTCATTGGCAGTGGAGCTCAAGTAGAGGGTGATTTTTAAAAAATTAATTTTGAACATAAAAAAATTGGGCAGTAAGTGAACATTAATAACCAAGTTAGCTAGGATAAGCTAGCTTCTTTGGGAGAAGGCTAGCTGGCCAATTCTTATGATAAGAAGATAGCTAGGATGAGCTAGCTTTTTTGGGAGAAGGCTAGCTGGCCAATTCTATGATAGCAAACCACAGTAACAATATAATAACAATGACATTGGCAACACCATTTTTAGAACTATTAGATCCAGCAATGTACAAGCATTTTAATATTCTATTATATAATTCCCACTAGGAACGTATGAGTTAAGTACTATTTACAGTTTAGAAATAAGCAAAAAAAAAAAAAAAAGAAAGAAAGAAAGAAAGAAAGAAAGAAAGAAAGAAAGAAAAAGAAAGAAAGAAAGAAAATAAGAAAGCAGGGCATTGAATAAACTTGGAGATCTTTCTAAGTCAACAAATTGTAATTTGAGTAAATAGCAAATCTTGGATTTGAACCTAGCTGAGTCAGATTCCAAAGCCTTTTTCTGTTTATTTGTTTTACATCGTGGACTCCAGCACCTTAAAAGCCAGAGCATGGCAAGTCTTTATCGTTTTATATTAGGCATGTATTTGAACCAGAGTTGATAAACTGTGTAATGTTTTGATACCAAAAAATGTAAGAATAGAAACTCTCAGACTAACAATTATATCTAAAACACTTAAAAAAATGAGACCATAAAAGGTAACATAAAAATGCTATGGGATGTCAGCAAAAAACTAAGAAACTACAGTTTTAAAGAATATTTAATGAGACATTTTCAGTATTTTCAAGATTCCCTTATCCTGTTCATTAGATTTCAAACTAAAATTAGATACACACAATTAAACATTACTGAATAATTATAATGAGAAAGGGTCTTTGGACTATTTATACTTCCACATCATAATATAAAAATATGGTTTCTTAGGATGGATTTCTACTTCATGATGTCAGGGTCCTGATCTCAGGGTCGTGATCTCAGGGTTGTGAGATGGAGCTCCACCTCAGGCACACTCAGGGTGGAGTCTGCTTGAGATTCTCTTTCTCCTTCTCCCTCTGCCCCTCCTACTAGTGCTCTCTCTCTCTCTTGCTCTAAAAATCCATCAATCTTAAAAAAAAAACCAAAACATAATCTTACTGTTCTGAGTTATTTTGCATTTTTATGTTCCCTAGCACCAAATACTCTCTCATGTCTCTTCTATTTGGAATGGCCTTTCCTTCTTTACTCTACAGACATATACTCATTCTTTACTGGACTCAGATGCAACTTCTTGGTAATGCCTTCTGCATATTGTCTATAACTGCTTGAAGTTAAAAATTTTTTTTAAGATTTTATTTATTTATTTGACAGAGAGAGAGAGAGATCAGATCACAAGTAGGCAGAGAGGCAGGAGGAAGCAGGCTCCCCGCTGAGCAGGGAGCCCAATACAGGCTTCGATCCCAGGACCCTGAGATCATGACCTGAGCCGAAGGCAGAGGCTTTAACCCACTGAGCCACCCAGGTGCCCAGTATAACTGCTTGAATTTTAATTTCTTCTCCTCTGTAGCCACAATATTGTATTTATCTGAGTTATGATACCTATTTAGAAAACTAAAATCATGTTGGAAAAATAATATGGTAAGGATTTCCTTTTTATTTTTTTGTAGTAGTTTTAATGCCAATGATAAAGTCTCCAGCCTGTTTTTTATTGTCTTTGCAATAGATAAACAAATTTAAGATTTTTTTTATTTATTCATTTGACACAGAGAGAGAGAGATTACAAGTAGGCAGAGAGGCAGGCAGAGAGAGAGGAAAGAGGAGGAAGTAGGCTCCCTGCTGAGCAGAGAGCCCAATGTGGGCCTCGATCCCAGGACCCTGGGATCATGACCTGAGCCGAAGGCAGCGGCTTTAACCCACTGAGCCACCCAGGCGCCCTACAAATTTAGATCACTAAAACAATAGCTAGATTGAGGATATAGAGGATGGAAAACATTTTTTCTGAGCTTTATTTAGTTCTAAGATTTACTCTTACATGCGGACTACCATATCCAAATTGAAAAGAATCTTTTCTAAGAGTCTCTGAGAAATCTAAATTATACTTAGTATGTCTTATTTGTATGTCTGTATTCTCTAGAAAGAGTATAGAAAAGAAAGCTAGCATAAAAGTGAACTAGTTAAGGTGATGTCTCTTAGCAAAATTATTTATAGACAAAACTACACGTCCAGCCAAATTTTCCGTAGTGTACAAATTCATTTACTATGTAGATGAAACCCCACAAAAGAGCTCTGCACCACGTTTTTGTTGTTGTTCAATCCTCTTTGTGGTATACTTTTATAAGAGGTTATACCATGTAAGAAGTAATGTTCTCCTACAAAACGCAATGAAGTATAATTTCTGTAAGGCACATAAATACTAAAGTAGAATCAAAACAAAAGGACACCTTTAATTAGGGTGGTGGTGATAGAAATTATTGTATAGAATTAGTAGTTTCTTATCACACATAAATTGACATAATTTATTCTTTATTATTGGCTTGAAAAAGGGCAAATGTGATTTTTTTTCTGTTTTCTTAGTAAATGAGTAGAGAGATAGCAATAAGTACTATAAATAAAAGTGAAATTATAAGTACCTATTTTGATAGGTTTTCAAGACTCAAATTGCAAAATGCCCTCTTTGGCTGTGTTTGTTTATGGCAGGTCACTGCCACATGGAAGAGGTTTTTTGTTATAGTATGAACTAACCATTCGACATTGACAATGAAATGTTGAAAATGCTATTTAACCTTGTTTCTACAGACCATATTGTGAACTGAGATACAAGAAGTTATACTAATTTGCAGAATTATTCTAATGATGTTTTTGTATTTTGGATGCCCAGTTCACCATCTACCATTTTTACTTTTCACCTGGTTGGAAAATCAAAGAAAATTTTAGTGAAATTTATGTAGCATTTATCTAGAAGTGTTCTTTAGTTTGTAGAGTCCCATGTCAATATTGGGAAAGTGCACTTGTTTACTAATATATATAAACCTATTACATATGGTTTAAAAATTGTTGGAATTAAGTTAAATTTGCAAGATTTTGAAGTCATTATAATTTTTATCTTTAACACCACATGTCCCCTAGAATTTCTTATTCCTTCAAGATTTACTATTTCTTCAAGATTTTATGCTTTTGTTCTTAAGGAAAGCCAAGTAATTTGTAATGAGAGTCTCTCCTGTTGGGAGAAAAATATGCTACAAAAATGCATGTTCTTCAGGCTTATTGTAGCTACTCCTTGACCCTCTCTTCCACTGGCCTACATCATTGCATAAGAAGTTTTGTTCTCTTATGCCTCCATCTTCTATCTCTCTAACATTAGTATTTCATTCCCAGGTAGAAAATATGATTATGACTCCATTATAGTATATTTTCAAAAGTAGATAATATATAACTAGTTTTCTCTAACATTTTCTTATGTTGCTTTTATTTTTTTGGAACAATAATTTTCATTCCTATTCTGATCTCATTTTTTCTCTTCTTAATTACTTTTGTTATTGATGCTGATATCAGGTGACAGGTATTAGAAGATGATGAATGTTGGAGTTTTTTCAGTGTAACATTTTATTAATGTACACATTAATTGGATATTATGTTATTCAAAATTTGCTGTGAAAATTTTCTAACACAACTTGACCCACATGAAGAAAAGGTAATTTTAATTTTTGACACTATGGAAATTTTCAAAATTGTCGAGTCTTTCTTACTAACTTGAGGAATTTATAATTTTAGTGATTATACTTCCTTTTATATTTTACTATACCTCATATGATCTTTGCTTTGAATTTTTATTTTTAAAAATAGACTGTGATATTTATTGGTGTGTCCATGAGAGAATCCTAAGCAGGCTCTACACCAAGAGTGGAGCCTGACATGGGGCTCAATCTCATGACCCTAAGATCATGACCTGAGCTGAAACCAAGAGCTGGACAACTGAGCCACCCAGATGCCCCAGTTTGTCAGTTTTTATTCATAAACTCTACAATCTCTTCTGCTATTACTTACATCTATACCTCATAAGTTATGTACTCTTAGAGTAAACTGGTGAATTTGAAAGGAGTCAAGAAGCATTTTTTTTAATCCACTAGAGTTTATGAAGACCATGATTCTCATGTTAAAATGGCGAATACCATGCTTCCATAACTAAGATGTCAAAACCTTATTGTTTACCCATGTGCTCTAATTCACTTTTCTTTAAGTTTTTCTGATTCTATTAAAATGTAATATAAAATGTGACTTTATTAGAATATCTCATATATTGAGTATGTTTTTGCTAAATTTTAGTTATGCTAACTTTTCTCTTCATTAGCTTCTTGTGTATTTTTAAAGCAGGACACAATTTTAGTTTTCAGTAAAATGTTTAGGGAAATAAACTAAAACTTAAGCAATTTGTGCATATATTAAAATCTTACATATTAAACTTTCTGATTAGATTATTTTAGCTAGTTTCATTATAGTATTCTGGATACTTCTTATAAAAATAGTCCTTAAGTTGGTGGCTTCTCATTATACAAATAAAGCCATTATAGAGACAAGTCTTTTTAATTTCCTATGTATTAAAATGGAAGAGATATTACTAAATGTGGATGTGAGGATGGGAGCTAAGGGAAAAAGAGCTTTTCAAAAAGTAGGGGTCCATCCCTTTGCAATATTTACTATTTATTTATTTATTTTAAGATTTTTTATTTATTTATTTGACAGAGAGAGAGAGAGATCACAAGTAGGCAGAGAGGCAGGCAGAGAAAGAGGAGGAAGCAGGCTCCCTGCTGAGCAGGGAGCCCAACGCGGGCCTTGATCCCAGGACGCTGAGATCATGACCTGAGCCAAAAGGCAGAGGCTTTAACCCACTGAGCCACCCGGCACCCAGTATTTACTGTTTAAATGGGAAAGTTTGTGGTACCAGTCACCAGACACAGTCTTGATTGGCATTGCTTATTGCTAAGTATACACTAACTGTGTTAGTCAAAATTGTCTTGATAAAATAAAGCAATCCCAGATGTGTGAGTGTAATCCAATAATTTTATTTCTTTTATGTAAATCCATTGCAGATATTTTTGACCAGGTATATGGTAGGCAACCTTACTCTAGGCAGTGACCTCAGAATCTAGGCTCTTTCCCTCACATAACTTCTCTCTCAGTCCTTCCTGTCTAGTCATGTGATTAGGAGAACACATGGGAGAGGGTGAGGGATATTATATGGCGTAGCATACCTGTGGCACAAATGATTTTCACCAGCATTCCTCTGGGCAGGAATCACTTGTCAGGTCTCATCTGTAAACGTGGGTACTGGGAAAAGTAGTCATTTTGCTTACCCAAGTGGTAAATGGAAAAATTTTTGAACCTGTATCATGGGAAATGTAACTGGTATTTGTATCTGGTGACACATTGCTAAGAAATACCCCCTTAGTACCAAATAGACCCAAATAGATTGATATAAGCAGTTATTTAAAATAGTTGTTCCTAAGAAACTTGGGCAGTCAATTTATTCTTTCCATTCTCTTTTACATCATTAATAAAATTGCCCTAACTGCCAACCATCTCAAGATGGCTGCCTACAGGGCACCTGGGTGGCTCAGTGGGTTAAAGCCTCTGCTTTCGGCTCGGGTCATGGTCCCAGGGTCCTGGGATCGAGGCCCGCATTGGGCTCCCTGCTCAGCGGGGAGCCTGCTTCTCCCCTCTCTCTCTGCCTGCCTCTCTGCCTCCTTGTGATCTCTCTCCCTCTGTGAAATAAATAAATAAATAAAATCTTTTAAAAAAAAAAAAAAGATGGCTGCCTGCAGCACTCAGGGTACTTCCTCAAGATGGTGGTACCTGGGAAGGGGTCTGGAGGCCATGTCTCAGAAGGTGTTAGCAGTGAAAGCTTGGCCTCTGGCCCTAGATTCTTTTGTTCTGTTCCAGCCATGTGGGTGAGTGGTGTACTGTCAAGGTCACAAACCCAGTACATCAAGACATCTAACCGTGGCTCAGTATATATCACTTTGAGAATACTGAGGAAATAGACTTCAAGAAAGGCCACTCCACTTAGGTTATTTGTTGCTTACTCTGAAATGAGCTGATGAAGACCAGGCCTTCAGTTTGGATACAATGCAAATCAGAGAAGGGCAGCAATCACAATGAGTTATAGAACCAAGATTCACAGAAGTTTTGGCATAAGCTGGAACAATGGAAAACTCTAACAAGGTGAAATTTAATAGAGACAAACCAGCCCTTCACAAATGCCCTCTACGTAGCAGGTGAAGGGTCGTGCCTTAGCAGCAGAAAAAAAAAAAAAACCAACTCAGGAGATTTACATCACAATGTGCTGAAGCTATCTCACAGTAACTGTGGCTTAAACTTGTGAACTGTGTAAATGTAAGATGAAAATACAAGGAGAGGGGGAGAGGAGTTGATAGTCTTGCCTAATTCTATGGTAGTCAGCCTATCTCTGAAGAATGGAGACAGAAGTTGGAACCACACTGGCAAGCCAAATTTGGAAGACTGGGAATGGTTTTTTTGAAGAAGAAAAAGAAGAGATACAGGGGACATGAACTGTCTTGAAATATTTGAATGGTTATGATATGACAGAGGCATTAATAGACTTGCTTTGGGTCGAAGCTAAGGAAGGTAGGTTTTTACTAACCCGAAAGTAGAACTTTAAAGCTTAAAATTTTTCCCGGTTTAAAACTCTGAGCTTACTGATAATGAAATAAGCTAATTCCAGAGGGGATATGCTACTCGTCATTAAGTGTTCAAATAGGATGTAAAGGAAATTCACACTTTGGAAGAGGTGTTGGACGAGATGACTTTTAGGACTACGTGAAGCCCTGAACGTTCATGATTCTTTGATTCAGATATAACTACCCTCATTTAAACAAAATTTCTTCTGATCCATCATTAGGTGACAGGACTAATCTAGTTCAATAAACATTCACTAAAATATATAGTGTATGACATCTTAAACTAGATTTTGGAAATACAGACACAGTCCTTAACTTTTTGGAGCTAAACTTGAGATACTTACAAGCTGATATATCACTGTAGAATAGAATAACTAGTGTGTTAGAGGGGAGAAAGGAGGATCAGGGAAAGGAAAACAAAAAGGCTCACCTAGGAGGCAATATTTAACCTGGGTTTATATGGTGAATGAGATCAAATGGCAAGAAAACATGTTTGTATTTGGAATGGGAGATTTCATTTATGGACACACACTAGATACGGTGACATCTAGTCCCATATGCTTCAGATCTTCTTTTTCTTTTTTTTTTTTTAAAGATTTTATTTATTTATTTGACACAGAGAGAGAGATTACAAGTAGGCAGAGAGGCAGGCAGAGAGACAGGGAGAGGAGGAAGCAGGCTCCCTGCTGAGCAGAGAGCCCGATGCGGGCCTCGATCCCAGGACGCTGAGATCATGACCTGAGCCGAAAGCAGAGGCTTTAACCCACTGAGCCACCCAGGCGCCCTGGATCTTCTTTTTCCATCTCAACTTTTACTCCTGGACACTAAGGCCCAAAAATATCTTTAAGCATAATATTCATGAGTTAGGTGTTCTGAAGCAGAGAGGTAGATTCCAGAATGTTAGAAGACAGCACTGACTTTCTTTCTGCTATTTATTAAGGAAACAACAGATTCACTTTGTCCCAGTGGCTCTCAAGCAGTACATTTGACTAGTAGTTGTTGACGACTGTTAAGATCTTTCTCTTGGAGAGAGCTTTCTTTTCTCAGTATTACCTCAGACTTTCTGGAAAAGAATTTTTAAATGTTTTCTAGTTTTGCTGGTTGAAAGCATTGTAGAATGTTGAGGAGCCCTGGGCTTGGTGGTTAGAGATCCTGACTTGGAGAATATCCATTCCACAGGAGTCCTCTTCCACTTCCTCAGTTTTTCATGACTCTCACCTTATTCATAATTCAAAAACAATTATTAGGTGCTTTCTTGTTTCTAGGGATAAATAGTAAGGTACATAGACATAGCCCCTGACTGCTTACAAAGCAAGAGTTTTGAGATCTGTGTAGTATAGTAGTGCGTATACATAAAGAGATTAGTACAATAGAAGTGATAAATGGAGATATAAAGCAATGGGGAAATGAAGGATTATTTAGTAACTTACTTTCGAGCAGTTGGCTAACGACTTATTTTGGGAACAAATAAAATGAAACACTTTATAATGTACTACAAAATAATTCTTATATGGATTAAAGTTTAAATTGTGAAAAGGAAAAGCACACAAATCTCAGGATGGAGAAAGACTGTCAATTATTAAATTATTAAAAGGTAAAATAATTATAAGAAAATATAGACACACGATCACACAAATGTCAGCACTGTAAACAAAATTCAAACTGTAAACTGGGAAAGACTATTTGCATTAATATTTGTAAAACAAAAGATAGGGAAGATAAGATAAAGATGAAAAACTCTTTAGAATAACATTAATAGTGATAAAGGAAAATTACAAAATATACAATAATATCCAATCTCATTAATAATGGAAAATGGGGGGAAGTGACTTTGTCATCTCTTATATTAATAAGGTCCTTTTGTTGTTACATTAATTTTCATGGATAGTGCATAGAGTTGTCCCAGGGTGGAGGATGAATTTTAATATTCTTTTGATGGGAGAAAAATTAATGTATATTTCTTGGGGGGGGGGTTGGTAGTATTTATCAAGTCTTTAAAATGTTCAAATTCTTGACTACTAATTCCACTTCTTAGAATTTATAGTATTAAAAAGTTGAGATGTTCATGCACATCTATTTCCAGATGTTCACTACAGCAAAGTATAGTAACAAAAAAACTATAAACAATTTAAATATTAAATAATACAAGAATTGTAGAAATAGTAGTTGTCAAATAATTTCAAAGTTGTACTGAAAATATATTCTTAAAAAATCATCTTTGCCTCAATAGTAAAATGGCTTCTTCATACTTTTATAGTCTCCTTACTCACTGCTCAAAGTTCTTTGAACTCACTTGTAGCTCTTAGTCCAAATACATGCAATCATTCATTCCTTTGTGCATTTCACAAGGATTTATTGCTGATTTTCTATGCTATTGTGTTACTACTATGTATAAAGGTGTTGTTCTGTGGCATCAGAGGTACTGCAATTAAAAAAAAGTTTCAGCTTGTATTTTAGACGGTAAGACACATAAACAAATTATTTCAAGTAGTAATAGATTATGGAAAATAAACCATGACTAATAAGCTAGATAGAGTTTGAGGGTATATGATATTTTACATATAGTTTTCAGGGAAAGTCTCTAAGTTGACATTTGAGCAGAGACCTGAAATGAGTGTGGAATTGGGTCATGGTGATCTCTGAGTAATGAATAGTTTAATGGAAGCAACAGCACTTGCAAAGGTCCTAAGAGAGAATAAGGAACAGCGTGGAAACCAGTGAAAGCAGAGTGGTGAGAAACATGAAATAGTGGTCAGAAATGAGTATTGAGAGAAGTGGGGTGTGGGTGAGGCTTGGATCTATAAGACCCTGTAATGCAATGCTAAGAGTTCTGGTGTTTGTTTTCTGAGGGATGGAGTCTGGGTTTTTGTTGTTGTTTTGTTTTTTGTTTGTTTGTTTGAGTTGTATGGGAAGTCATCAGAGCATTTTACCAGATAGATAACTATGACTGGCCTATGATTACAAAGAAACATTCTGACTATTGTCTAGAAAATAGTTTATAAAAAGGCACAAGTGGAATCACGGAAATAATAGGTTACTTCAGCAGTTTGGGCAAGACATGGTGGTTCCTGGTAAAAGGCTAAAGGTGATGAGAAGTGGTTGAGTTTGGCATGTATTTTGAGTTTTGGTGACAAGATTTAGGTAATAAATTAAATTTAAAGCGTGAATAATAAATAGAAGTAATAGATAATTGGGAAGTAGTATAAAGAGATTCTAAGTATTAGAATCTAAATAAAGCTATAGAACTAAGATTACTTGGGGAGTAAGTATAATGAAAAACATAAGTCTGTGGCCTAAGTCACATGTTAATTCAACGTTTAGAGTTTAGGTAAATTAGAAAGATTCAGAAATGAAACTTTAGTCAGAAACTTGGTCAGCGAGGCCTGTGGCTACACAGATACTTGTGATCTCATGTAGTCAAATGAAGAAGATTTCTTATGACTGTGGGAGTGATCAAGTGTAAAGCCATTGACAGGTTGATAGAGATGAAGATTCAGGAGTGACCATTGGATTTTAGAACATGGCAGCCATTTGAGATTTGATAAAATTAATTAGGAGAAAGGTCTGGAAGAAATCCGGACTACAGAGAATGGAACTGAGAAAGTGCAGGCAGTAAGGAGAAACAAATATTTGGACAACTTTTGATAAAACAATCAATCAGTCAAACATAGTGCCTAAAGGGGCTTTTGGGGAAAAAAAAAGGTGATTTTTTTTTTAATAAGTATAATATAGCATGTTTCTGTCCTAATGGTGGTATTCAAAAGAAAGAGGAAAATTGATGATATAAAAGAAAGGGAGATAATCAAGCTTGGCATGTTCCCATCTACAATAGCAGGTCACAGTTCATTATTTCTGTAAAAGAGGGGATCTTTTGAAATTTTTCTTATTTCATATCTCGAACATTCCAAGCACAGAAACAAGAGGCCTGGAGCTTTAATGCTCTGTCTTACCAATCAAGAATTCCCTGTGAGATAAAGAGCCACAGCAGCATCAACACCCTTAACTGTCTGGTTCTTACTTTAAAAAAATAACCACATTTACCCTTATTCTTACTTTCCATCATCTTATTTCAGTGGAGTATCTTTCTTTCTACCCAAAGGTAGTCCCTTTGTTTTGTGGATCTAATCACAGGGTTATTTTTTTCAACTAAAGTAGCACTGATAAGGACACACTGAAGACATATTTTATAATGGAAGAATGGATGAATGTAAGCAGATTTTGTATGTGCTAGAGATAGTAAAATAATGATATCGAAACATGACGAAAGCATCCGTGTGCACATATACCATTTAAAAAAATAAAATCTGCAAATAACAGAAGTTCTTATTTTTGAAAAGTTTTCTTTAATTCTTCAGACAGATTAGCTTTAGAAAGCAATGTTGGGGGGGGGCGTGTGGATGGCTCAGTTGGTTGAGCGTCTGACTGGTTTTCAACTCAGATTATGATCGAGGGTCTTGAGATAGAACCCTGCATGAAATCCCATGATGGGCTCTGTGCTCGGTGGGGGAGTCAGCTTGAGATTTTCGTCCTCTCCCTCTGTCCCTTCTCTCTGTCTCAAACTCTCTCTCTCTCTCTCTCCAAAAAATAAATAAATCTTAAAAATAACAACAACAACAACAAAGCAATGCTAGAGTATAGGAAAAACTTAACAGTTTTCTTCATATGGTACAAATTATTATGAAAAAGGTAGAGTCTAATTTGAGAGACATAGTAAAATAAATGCTGTTTTCTTCATTTTCTGATTCTGATTTTACCCTTAACAGTCTTCTATTTCCATTACAGATTCTATGGGTTTTTTGTTTTGTTTTGTTTTGTTTTGTGTTGTGTTGTTTTGTTTAAGATTTTATTTTTTTTGACAGAGACAGAGCGAGAGAGGGAACACAAGCTGGGGGAATGGGGAGCAACAGGCTTCCTGTGGAGCAGAGAGCCCGATGGGGGCTTGATCCCAGGACTCTGGGATCATGACCTGAGCCAAAGGCAGACGCTTAACAACTGAGCCACCCAGGGGCCCCCAGAATCTATGTTAATAAAGACTGGAAATAATTATTATCTGCTGGTCACTTAATTTTATGGAGCCTTCCTAGCAGGGGAAAGTACACTTTCCTCAGTAGGGCTTAAAACCATGCCACTGAACACTGTGAGAGTTCCACGAATAATATGTGATAATTCAAGAGGCTACATGTCCACATCTGCAGACACTGATACCTTTTGGCATGCATATAAAAAAGTGGCAATGTTGGAAGCTTTGAATGCTGAATTGAGGCTGGGGATTGGTTGTTTTAATTAAGAGCTGGAGTATCTTGGCATGGAGTGCATAGAGCAGCCTGATGAGCATGTGAATAAGGAATTAGAAAATCTGCATTCTAGATCTAGTTTTGCTTTGTTTATTAAGTCTTAAATTTATATATTTGTATCTCTCTTAATATACTAAGAGATTATAAGAAATGCAATTAAATGCTAAAGTAAAACCCAAAGGTGCATTTTTAGGCTAAAAATATCCCTACAATATACTAGTGTTAAAATACTCATGCTGTTGTATAACCCATTAACCTTTATGTATTTAATTCTAAAATGTATAAATGCCCTGGATTGTGAGGATCAAATAAGATAATAAATATGTAGCCTCTTTGGAACCTCTATAAAGCATTATGCAAATGTAAGGTATTATTATGCTTATGGTTATATTTTTATTTTAAGTTTTTCTTTATATTCTAGTTATTTAACATATATGGTAAAATTGGTTTCAGATGTAGAATTTAGTGATTCATCATTTACATATAATACCCAGTGCTCATCGTAACAAGTATCCTCCTTAATACCCATCACTCATTTAGCCCATCCCCTGCCCATCTCCATCCATCAACCCTCAGTTTGTTCTGTATAGTTAAGAGTCTCTTACACGCCTCTTACACTGTTGGTGTGAATGCAAACTGGTGCAGCCACTCTGGAAAACAGACAGTATGGAGGTTTCTCAAAAAGTTAAAAATAGAACTATCCTGTGACTCAGAAATTACACTTCTAGGTATTTATCCAAAGGATACAAAACTAATGATTTAAGGGGGAACATTCACCCCAATGTTTATAGCAGCAGTGTCCAAAATACCCAAAATATGAAAGAGCCCAGATGTCCATTGACAGATGAATGGATAAAGAGGTTGTGAGATGTGAGATATACATACATATATATATATGGATGTCATGTAATATTACTCAGCCATCAAAAAGAATGAAATTTTGCCATTTGCAATGACATGGATAGAAGTAGAGGGTATTATGCTAAGTGAAATAAGTCAGAGAAAGACAAATACCATATAATTTTGTTCATTATGTGGAATTTAAGAAACAAAACTGATGAACATAGGGGAAGAGAAGGAAAAATAAAATAAGATGAAAACAGAGAGGAAGGCAAGCCATAGGAGACTCTTAACTATAGTGAATAAATTGAGGTTGCTGGAGGTGAGGTGGGTGAGGAGATGGGATAACTGTGATGGGCATTAAGGAGGGCACTTGATGTAATGAGCATTGGGTGTTATGTGCAACTGATGAATCACTAAATTCTACCCCTGAAATGAATAACACACTGTATGTTAGCTAAATTGAATTTAAATAAAAAATTTAAAAAATAGGGTCTCTTATGGTTTGCTTCCCTCTCTTTTTTTCCCTTCCCCTATATTCATCTGTTTTGTTTTTTAAATTCCACATGTGTGAAATAAAAAAAATTAGTAGAACTGATACACGGATTCAACAAAGTCCCAGGAATAATATCAATGTACAGAAATCTGTTGCATTTCCTTTTTTTTCTTTTTTTTAAGATTTTATTTACTTATTTGACAGAGAGCAAGAGCGTATGAGTTGACCTACACTACCTGGTCAGCTAATCTTCAAAAAAGCAGAAAAGAATATCCAATGGAAAAAAGAGTCACTTCAAAAAATGATTTTGGGAAAACTGGGCAGCAACATGCATAAGAATGAAACTCTGCCACTTTCTTACACCATACACAAAAGTAAACTCAAAATGGATTAAAGACTTACATGTGAGACTGGAAACAATCAAAATCCTAGATGAAAACACAGGCAGCAGCCTCTTTGTCTTTGGCCATAGCAACTTCTTACTAGGCATAGTGCCGAAGGCTAGGGAAACAAAAGCAAAAATGAACTATTGGGACTTCATCAAGGTAAAAGGCTCCTCTGCACAGCTAAGGAAACAATCAGCAAAACTAAAAGGCAACCTACAGAATGGGAGAGGATCTTTGCAAATGACATATCAAATAAACGGTTAATATCCAAAATCTATAAAGAACTTATCAAACTCAACACCCAAAAAAGATGTAATCCAGTTAAGAAATGGGCAGAGGTAATGAATGGACATGTTTCCAAAGAAGACATACAAATGGCTAATAAACACATGAAAAGATGCTAAATATCACTCATCATTGGGGAAATACAAATCAAAACCATAATGAGATACCACCTCACACCTATCAGAATAACTAAAATTAACAACACAGGAAACAACAGATGTTGGTGAGGATATGGGGAAAGTATCTGTATCTGTAACTCTTACACTGTTGGTGGGATTGCAAACTGGTGTAGCCACTCTGGAAAACAGTATGGAGGTTCCTCAAAAAGTTAAAAATAAAACTACCCTACAACCCAGCAATTGTATTACTAGATAGTTACCCAAAGGATACAAAAGTACTGATTCAGAGGGTGAATGTACCCTGATGCTTATACCGCATTATTAACGGTAGCCAAACTATGGAAAGAGCCGAAATGTCCATCAACTGATGAATGGATAAAGAAGAGGTGGTATATATACACAGTAGAATATTACTCAGCCATCAAAAGGAATGAAATCTTGCCATTTGCAGACATGTAGAGAGCTGGAGAGTACTATGTTAAGCGAAATAAGCCAGAGTCTGACAAATACCATATGTTCATAGTTATAACTATATTGGTATCATTTTCGATAGTGGCTTAGGGTGAGGGGGAACATATTCATGACAAGCACTAAGCTGATTGCTCTAACAATGGCATTTGTCCCATTGATATTTTAGGAGTATCTCTAGTGTGGTAAATAGAGGTGGCGTAGAGAAGCTACAGTCCTCTGTCCTTCATCATCATCTAACATAAGGCAAGTAAATTGGGGTTAAGTGAGAAGTAAGCTGGCCTTTAGAATGTCCATCTATAAGTCTGTGGTCTAAATCAGTGGTATCTCTTAGCACTATCATAAAGATAACATTTTCTAGAAACAACCACAAGGAAGATGCTGAATATATATATATATATATATATATATATATAATGAAACAAAAGCATTATTTGAATTAGTATTGTTCACTCTTTCAAGCAAACTTTCTGAAATCTTGCCTTATGCTAGAAAGAAAATTAAACTTCAACCAGTATGTGTCATCCTAATATCATGTACCACATTTTACCACCAGAGATGAAATGCCTCAATCAGTCCTTAAGGGGGTACAATATTAGGCCCAAGGGGAATTGTCCTTATCTCCTAGGAATGAATGTTTTTTCCATAAAATGCTTTTAGGATGGTCCTCTTGAGAGGGCTCTTTCAAGTGAGAGATGTGGTGGCTTTTGAAAAGCATAAAAGAGAATATAGTGCCTCGAGATATAGTACCTTGATTTTCTATCAATTTGAGATAGGATTTTTGTTCCTGGGAAGAAGCAACATATTAAGAGTTATCTATCATTAAGAGCTTAGTTTAAATTTAAATGGCTCACGAGAGCATTCCTAATGCTGGAAATGAGGTTTTTATATTGGATAGGTTGAAAATCAAGATCCAGAACATAACCTGGGAAGGAAAAAGCTCAGAAGATGAAGAGAGGAAAAAACGCTTTGGCTTTAAGAACAGTGAAGATAAACATTATTGAGTAGGTGATGGATCATGACAAAGAAGAGAAACAAGATAGAATGACTTCTGAAAGAATTTCTGTAAGACTGCTCTTGTAAAGGGACATACAAGGAAAGCTGCATTTCTTTGCTTTAGATATCACTGAGGTAAACCTGATTTATAAAATTAATTGCACCCCAAGATTTATCTCTAATAAGCTATATCCCTGATATTTGGCATTTGACAAATGAGTATGATGCCATTCAGCCAGTGCCAACTTGGGTAATCAAACAAATATGAAGACATTGGTGAAAAATACTTATTATTTCATTGCCCAGTTCTTACCTTTCCTTACAACAGTCTCACCACTTAGTCTCTAGAAATTTCAGTCCTCAATTCTTCTGACCCTGGAAGAAATGCTTTGTGATAATGCCAGGAAATGAGCATTTGACACAGGGAAATCTGAAAATCAACTTTTCACATTAGTTAGTGTTACAACAATTTACTACAGGGGTGCCATTTCCAGGGCAAACCATGCATAGCTATTATTCAGTAGCAAAACACAAGAGAAATAAATGCTGAGTCTGGAAAATAGGAGTGCATTTTGTGAATTCTGTGGAGGAAGTCTCCACAGAAAAGAGAATCTGAAAACAGTTTTTCTCTGTAGGAGAGTCACTAGCTGCAAGGTACTGCACATCCCAGACACGTACATACTGATAGAATGTGGTGTGAAAATCAGCAGTTATGCTGGGGCCCTAAATGCTGCTTCAACACCCCAAACTGCTATATTCTTCCTTCATCCCTGATTTGAAGCAGTAGGTCTTCTCTGAGCATCATTTTTTTTTCTTTTCATTTGTCTCCTTTAAAATTTCATTTTCCTTCCAGTAAATTCTTTGGGGATAGTAACTGATGGAAAGCAAAAAGACACAGTGAGAGAAGAAGTTGTGTGCTGCTTTAATTGCATGCCTCAAAGTCATATTCCAATATTATCATCAGTTCAGTCACAGGGCATCCTGCATTTCATATAAAATCTAAGAGGATAAACAATTTAAAATAAGTTTTGTGTGCTGTTTATGTTGAGCAGAGAGATCATTGCATCCATCAAATTCCTGTTTACATCAATAGAGGCTGGAATGATCCTAAACCAGCAAAAACTGCTCTTGTTCTGTTGCTATTAGTATTCTCAGCTGCTCCACGGTCCAAGGCCAGCAGCAGGAGATCACTTAGATGTCCATCACCCAGAGTGGATCTTACAGAATATAATCCCTAACTCACTTTAGCACAAAGAAGTGTCTCTCATTCTGAAGTGCAGGAACTGGTAAAGGGAACACATGCAGTTATTGACAATGTGGCTGATAAACTCTCGATAATTTGGTAAAGGGCTCAGGGTGTTATCATTGTTCAATTAGAGTTCTTTAAAAGGTATCGGTGTTTTGACTGCTTTTGCTTCTTGAGTTCAAGGAGATTGTTACCAAACAGTGTGTTAGATAATGGCAAAAAGCCAGCAGTAAATATTCAACATATGTGGACACAAATGGATTAGAATGCAGAATTCATAGGGTGCAAATATGATTATTCTCTCAACTGTTTGTAAAAGGAATAGAGTTCCTTCAAATTACACAGTACAGTTCTAATCTTTACCTGCATGTTGTTATATGTGGGTGGAGTTTCATTGCTATCACATCTTTGTAGGGACACAAGCACAAATTAAAATAAAAACTGCACCCTAGACTAAACAATTTGAGAAACGTGCAAATTGGTACTTTAAGAATCATTGACTTTGGGGCTCCTGGGTAGCTCAGTTGGCTAAACATCTGGCTCTTGAGTTTGACTCAGGTCATGATTTCAGGGTTGTGAGACTGAGCTCCACTCTGCTCAGCATGAGAGTCTGCTTGAGATGCTCTCTCTACCTCTCCCTCTGCCTCTCCCCCCCCACTCTCTTTCCCTCCCTCTCTCTCTGTCTCAAATAAGTGAATAGAAATGTTTAAAAAAGAATCATTGTCTTCTTTCTTCAGTAATTTTTATTATCTACTACAGGATAGATGTTATCATTCATATTATCATAAGAATTTATTGCTTAATATTATATAACAGCTTCTCTGTTATGATAATAAAATAGCTCCTCCTCTATATGATGAGCACTGGGTATTATGTGCAACTGATGAATTATTGAACACTAAATCTGAAACTAATGTTGTACTATATGTTGGCTATTGAATTTAAATTAAAAAAATAAAATTAAAAAAATAGTGCTTCATGTTAATGAAAGGTTGAAGATATAAATTACTTCCACTCAATCACTTATTTTCCTGAATTGGTAAAAAAAAAGGAAATCAAAGTTCTGTTATGAAAATACTGTATTTTGAAAGGTTTATTTAAAGTGTTAGTAATAATTCACCTTGAAGTCAACTGTTAATGAATCACAGAATTTTAGTATGGTTAGTCTGAGGCTGATTGAGTTTTTTCATATGGCCTTTCTCATCCACTCCAATAATGAAAGATAAATCCATTTTGTTATATACTAGAGTTAAGATAAAGAATTAAAATTACTGTAGTTTTGCAGCTATAATTTGTGGTGTTGATTGTTAATCTGTCCCTTTTGACATCATAATTACCTTAAACTTTGCTGCACTATAGGTTGATATGTATTTACCCATTACGCTTAGTCTTTATCATAATTAAGAACAATAATAGTTATTTTTAAAACCATTAACAAAATTGATATAAAATGCTTGGTTGATGTTTCTAAAATGAATTTACTTTGAAGGAATTGTTTTATTACTAATGACATTGGAGAATTTGGTTTAGAATTGACCGTATGTGATCATATCTTAGAGAGAAATTATATAAATTTTCAACATGGTGAGGACAAATAGTCTTCAGTGGAACATGAAATAGAAAGCAAATCAGCTATTAAGGTAATTTTTATATCACCATATGAAATACTTGTTTAATTTCTCAGCTCTTAGCAAATGTGTTACTCCAGGCATCTCTTTCTTCCCTCCAAGTTTCTGAGTGGATATGGAATCTGTTTTGATTAAGTAGGGCCTTTTTAAAGAAACTTTTCTCTATGTCTGGGCTTTATTATCTTAATTATAAATTTAACGGAAGCATATTGAATAATAAGATATGTTCAGACTCATCTTCAATAAACCAGATAAATGCTGTTCCATTGACATAAAATAAGTCGCCAGAATATATTTGAATTATATGATACTCTAAAGAATATGGGCAGGTGATCAGGTAAGAATAGGATATTTTTGGCAGACACAAAAAGTATGAAAAATATATATTGTTCTAACTTGTTATAATGTTATAATATAGGATAGGTTAAATAATCCATGTCCATCAGAAAGTAAAACCAATGGAGTCAATTTATAGTTTTCTTGTATGCTGCAAAAACATTTGAGGATATTATACACATCATATCAAAATATTTAGTTTCTGAGAAAACATTGAGGCTTTCTTGGCATTTGATCATATCACTGAAGGTACTCTAAGAGTAAAAATTACTTTTATTAGAAGTCCCTTAGATTGCTGTGCTGATCCCAGGAAAATAATTTAGCATTCCATAAACTTTTTAAAAAGTCATAATGTGCATATGGAAAAGAAAAGCAAATTTTATGGAGCTCATTGTTTGTGATGAGATTAATGATGTTAAATGGAATTACTATGCTGTATTACTCTCGTCATCTATCCCTACAGAAGAAAGGCAGTACTTGCCTATTCTTGGAGTATATTGCTTTTCTTAGAATAGTCTTTAGAAAACCTACAGAAAATATTTCTTAATCACTGAACTTTCTATCCATGTGTACAGTTACCTAAAGGAATAAAATTTCATTTCTCAAACCATGATATATCTTAAGTTGAAATAAATCAGCCACCTAAGAATTTTGTGTGAAAAAGACAGTAGCACTTATGTGGAAGGATAATAGGGGAATAGAATACATGAGTCAGAAGAAAATCTGAATATGAGAGTGTTAGACCAAGGAAGAGGTGGCAGAGGTGTCACATGAGTCAGAACAAAGTGAATGAGTGCCTTTGACTCTAAATATGACAAAAATATTAGGGGAAATATATAGTAAAGGTTAGTGAAAAAATCAGGAATATAATGGACTGGGTGATCCTATTAAGAGTAAATCCCAAGTCCTATTCTAAGTCACATTTACCTACTTGCATAGAATTTCTTGTCTGTGGTCCTAGTAAATAGGATACTCTTTCTCCTCATCCATTCTCTTCTAATGTGAAAATAGTATCCTTGTCAAAGTGTCTATGTTCTAAAGTGATAGCTACTGTATAAGTTTTTAAACAGATAAATATTAATCTGTGTGATGCATTTTATATAACTATCATCTGGGCTTTTCAAAACATTTTACAAACAGCTCTTACAAACCCCCTTTAATTAATATTGGTGGCAGAGATGATCAGACTAAACATTTATTGAGGGGCATCAGTGTGAAACATTTCATAGACATTAATTTGATCTTATAAAGCAGACAAAGCAATAAACATGTGAAAATAGGTGACTTACCCAGGAGGGACTTATCTGACATTCACTCTGTTTTATATTGTTGTGGGTTATGGACCCTTCCAAAGAACCTCACGATTAAAAAGGAAAAGCTGACATGATTAAATAAAAGTGAATGTTAAAAATAGATTTTAAAGTGGAAATGGATGTACCTGACAGTTCAGAAGGAAGTTTCTAAAAAGTCAAAGGAACTGCATGGAATCAGACCTGAGGGAAACACTAAAAAATTGTCAAGATCTTTCTAGAAAGCACTAATAATTCCAAAGGAATAGTTTCTTCCTTTCTTCTTCTCTCCCACTCCAGTTCTTCAGATTTTCAGATTCCCAGGGAAACATGTTGTCTTAGACTTCAACCCCAAATATCCCTTGAGATAAATATATATATATGAGATAAATATGTAGATCAGATAAATATATCTATTCACATATTTCTCATCTTAAATGGTAGAATTTTTCCCTCTACAAATATTCTGTTAAAATTCTATCCCATTGATTCTCACTGAATCTTCAGTGGGCGGGAGAATAATCACCATTCTCTGTAGAAGAGTTATTGCCCAGACTTGGAAGTCAAAATGAAGACTCTCCTTAGTAGTTGTTGCTCTCTTCTGAAACATTGTATAGCTTTTGGATTGACATTATTATTTTCAAAACATTTAGTCGTATTTTAAAATGCATATGCACCTTTGCCCAGTTTCACATAACCTGAATTATAAAGCTCTGGCAAGAATTTAGTATAGGCTGTCTCAAACTCATAAAAAATCTGCTTTAGAATTTCTGATAAATGTCAGTTGTTTGAAACAGATAAAGAAGGCATTTTTGCCAGTGGCTCAGTGGGTTAAAGCCTCTGCCTTCGGCTTGGATCATGATCTCAGGGTACTGGGATTCAGCCCTGCATCGAGCCCTGCGTCGGACTCCCTGCTCAGTGGGGAGCCTGCTTCCTCCTCTCTCTCTGCCTGCCTCTCAGCCAACTTGTGATATTTCTCCCTCTGTGAAATAAATAAGTAAAATCTTTATAAAAAATTCTATTATACATATTGATGTCCTCTTTCAGAATCATATACAAGAAGTTTTGTTTCTAATGCCACTAAAATAGAGTAAGACTACTATTTAAAGCTTATTCACAATCTAAACATTGGTCTCTATGAAAAATTATTACCAATTCTTTTCAGCTTGATATGCCAGCATTAGGAATGACATTTCTAAGGTTTTCCATATTTTTCTTCTTGAGTATACCCTAGAGAATGGAAGAGTGTCCTTGAACCTCTTGAAATGTAAACCGTGTGATTCTCTCCCAGAAGTTTTGGAGAAGGAAAAGGGATTTTTGAAAGCCCATGTGGAAATTTCAATCTCTAACTGGATTGGCTACTTACAAAGCATATTTATAAAATGTGCATTTATAGCCTGGAGATGCATTTCTGTATTAAACATAAGAATCTGATATGTACCTGAAATAGTGTGAAGATGATCTACATATTCATATACTTTTTTTTTTTAAGATTTTATTAATTTGACAGAGAGACAGCAAGAGAGGGAACACAAGCATGGGTAGTGGGAGACAGAGAAGCAGGCTTCCCGCCGAGCAGAGAGCCCGATGTGGGGCTTGATCCCAGGACCCTGGAATCATCACCTGAGCTGAAAGCAGATGCCTAATGACAGAGCCACCCAGGAGCCCGGTAATTCTATTTTTAATTTTCTGAGGAATCTCCGTATGTTTTCCATAGTAGCTGCACCAGTTTGCATTACCACCACAGAGCAAGAGAGTTCCTTTTTCTCCATATCCTCTCCAATATCTGTTGTTTCTTGTGTTTTTGATTTTAGCTATTCTGACAGATAGGAGGTGGTATCTCACTGTGGTTTTGATTTGCATTTCCCTGGTGATGAATGATGAACATCTTTTCATGTGTGTATTGGCCATCCATATGTCTTATATTTGGAGAAATATCTATTCATGTCTTTTGCCCATTTTTGAATTGGATTATTTATTTGTGTGTGTGTTGAGTTGTAAAAGTTCTTTATATGTTTTGGATACTAATCTCTTATTAGATAATGTCATTTGAAATATTTTTATTTCTTATATTGCTTAGATATGGTAAATTTGGGTACAATATCAATTAACATTTATTTAGTGAACTCCCCTTAAATATAAATTATTGGGTAAATTGGAGAATATAAGAAAACAAGAAATAATTAGACCTAACTCCTGTCCTAAGGCAAACACTGTATGTAAGATTAATGATTTAAATTAATTTTAAATGTCAAACAAGATATTTAGTAACATAAACTGGAGATCTTCCGAGTAAGAAAGGATTGCTTTTAATTGAGATGATCAAAGAAAGATTCATGGAGAAGGTGAAAGTGTAATTGATATTTAAGAAAACATAAACTGCAATATTTATGTATTTTGCATCTAGTTTCAGTTTTAAAGTGTTAATCAAAAAAAATGAGAAACAATTATTAAAAAGTAGATTAAGAGAAATCCATTAAGAATAGAAACATTTTTTTCTTATTTTCTTTTGTTTCCTGTTCTGTTGTTCTAGGAGTAAAACTTAAAAGAGAAAAGTAGTCCTGGCTAATTTAAAATATTCAGAAAAGAATTCTCCAAATTTTGCTACAATAATTTAATATTCTGAATATAAAAATATACTGAGTAGATAGAATGTTTTTATTGTCATTTTACTGTATCAATTAATGGGATTTTTCAAATAAATTAAAATAGTTTGTTCCTCTGAAAGTGTGTGATTGAGCTGGATACATAAAGAATCAAGTTTCCTTCTGATTTATTAGTTATGAAGTAGGCCTATTTTAGAGAATGTACCTGAAAAACAGAAATGAAATAACTCAGAATTTAAGGGGAAAAAAAGTAAGTAAACACACAGTTATTTAATAAAATTTATTATACATTTAATTAAGTTATAAGCTGCTCCATTCAAGTCAAAAACTACTTTGTTCCAGGAAGGATAAAAAATGACTTACAAGCATGTCTCTAGTATTTACCTGCCTCTTTTTTATAATGAAGTTGCATTCCTGTTACTGTCTGTCTGCATGACAAACACAGGCTCCTATCTGTTGTGTTTTTTTAAAGATCCAGAAAGTTTTTTTTTAAATTGATATTTTTATTGAGATAACTGCAGATTCACATGTAGTTGTACAATATCATACAGATTCTTGTACAGTTTGCTCAGTTTTCCCAGTGCTAGCATTTTGTGAAACTATAGTATAATATCACAACCAGAATATTGACATTGATTCATTCCACCCATCTTACTCAAAATTTTCCACTTTTATTTTTGCCTTTTGAGTGTGTGTGTGTAAGTTCTATTCAACTTTATACAATTTTGTCACTCTGTGTAAGTTGTATATCAAGATACTGGGCAGCTTCAGCACTCTAACACCCTTTTGTAACCACTCCCATCTCCCTCCTTGACCCTCACTCAGTTCCTAACCCTGTCAACTACTAATCTGTCCTACGTTTTTAGTATCTGTGATTCCAAAAATGTTTTATGAATGGAATCATACTGTATGTAAACTTCTGAAATGGCATTTTTCACTCAGCATAATTCTCTGGAAGTTTTTCTAACTCGTTGCCTATTATCAAGTTTGTTTCTCTATATTAAGTAGTATTCCCTAGTATTGTACTGTAGTTTAACCGTTATCATCTCGAAAGGCATATGTGTTGATTCCAGTTTGGGGATATTACAAGTAAAGCTATTTGTATACAGGTTTCTGTGTGAACATAAATTCCCTGTGAAATAATGCTCTCAAGGTTACAATTACTGAGTCCTATGATAGTTGCATGTTTAGTTTTAAAAGAAGCTGCAAACTATATCCGATTGACAGTACAATTTTACATTCCCACCAGCAATGTATGAGTGATCCAGTTTCTCTGCATCCTTGCCAGCATTTTGGTGTTGTCAATATTTTTAAATTTAGCCATCTGGTAAGTATGTAGTGGTCTCTCTCTCTCTCTTTTTATTTTAGGAAGTCATTTTACTAAATTATTCTCTTCAGAAATATTTCTGTGATACTCAGAGGAGTAAATAATTATCCACCTGCAGATTCTGATTATTATCTGTGGGCAGAAGCTGAGTTCTGAATCTAGTGAAATGTTTTTCTTCTTCCTGTGAGCTTACTATACATGTTATTGCTTACTGGGAATTTTGATATCTCTCATTATGTTTATAGTTTTGTTGCATATCTGTTTCTTTCTGGAGCCCTCTCATATTTTATTACAGTGATAGCTAAAACAAGGACTTAAAATGCAGTAACATTTTACAAACCATTTGGAGAAATTAAAATAGATTGATAATATAGTATAATATAATTTCTATCAGATATAAATGTTCTGAGAGGAATATTGCTAACTTTGGATGGTTTCATGATGAATTTCTTTCTTCCCAAAATGCCATTTTGGTTTATTTTATTTTATTTTATATTTTTTAAGAGAGAGAGAGCATGTGTGGAAGTGGGGGAGGTAAGAGTAGAGGGAGAGGGAAAAGAATTTTAAGCAGGCTCCATGCCTGTGAAGTGCCCTACTTGGGCCTCGATCTCAGGACCCTGAGATCCTGACCTGAGCTAAAATCAAGAGTCAGATGTTTAAACAACTGAGCCACACAGTCACCCCCAAAATGCCATTTTGAACAGACCAGCTTCTATAAATGTGGTACTACTTACCCTGCATGTCCTCTCTACTTGGAGTTTTACTTTTTGCCCACAGATGACTCTTTGGGGTCTGCTCATAATGTCCCTATGAGCAAAACTACTTCAGAGGTACACACAAACTTTACAAGTTCAAGGAATATTTTCTGGGAGGGGGATGTGGAAGGGGCACATTAACTATGGGCAAATTAAATCCATAGTTAAGAACAAAACAAAATAAAAAAAACTTTCCTAGAGAAGCAACAATGGTTATAAAATTCTACAAAATTCATATGCATGTATATTAACAAGCAGAACACTTAGTTTTATATCCTAAGCCATTTATTTAAAGAAGCTTCACAGTTTTCACCTAATGAATGGATTTCTGTTAGAATCCATTGAGTTTAAATATTGCAAGTGCTTGTTTAAAATTAAGCTAAAAACAAATTGAAAGTTTACGTATTTGTGCTACTACAGTATATACATTACAAATTCCCTCCAATCATACTTGGACCCACAGATTCAAATAGTATTTTTAGGACTGCTCCTTTTTCTTCTACTCTTGTTTTTCCTCATCTTAGCATGGGTTAATTCACAGACTTAGTCTCTCCACATAGATACAGGGTAACCCTGTGAGTCAAACTTGAGTAGGTTTTTAGTTATCATTAAAGAGATATCATAGAGTCTAATCTGAGGAAGGACTCTGATTGGATGGACTCTTGACCCACACTGCTGACCAGGGGGAGAAAGCTCCCTGAATATTCAGGCCAGGGTCAAGGATCCATTACCAAGACACTGAAATCAGGGCTTCAGGCATACTTTATCCACATGGGTACAAAATTGTCAAATCAAGGAATGGCATGTCTCCATAGAATTGGATTCAGGGGAAGTAAAATATCCTGTGCAATTCCATGTACTGTGCAATTTCATGATTTTCCAAAACAAAAGAATGAAGAGGCTTAATGATTAATTAAACTCTTTATCTCTGCAAAATGGAAATCCTCTCAACTTTAAAATTAAAGTCTTCAGTCCCCACACTCTACCTGTTCCACTAAAGATTCATAGCTTTTATCACTGATATAGGTGTAGAGTTCATGTTCCAAATAGTATTTTTTCCCTCTCATTTCAACAGTCCCTGCAGAACAAAAATATTTTTCCAACACATAGTGTAAGGAGGGGAGTATAGTACTGAGATGAAATTAATGGAAGAATCCACACAGTCTTCCATGGCCTGTCGTGGGAGAATTTTACTTTCCCCTATCTGTGTTATCATTCCGGATAGTGTTTTAGGAAACAGGAACATTCTTTTTTCAAAGAAAGAACTTAATGGAAGGCATGTCATACTTCCAAATTATTGGAAGGTCTGGAGAACAAAAGAAAAGTGGCTAATGGATTAGTGATGTTGAATATATACTAATAGCTTAGTTTTAATCCAGAGGAGAAGACACTACTTCTGCTTCTTCGTATGTCACTCATAAAGTTGATGGCTAGTGATTGGGATGCAAAGCGCATCTGCTTCAACTGCCTCAAGATTCTCTTGAGGTTGGAGTCTAGACTTTGGAACATTGTGGGCAGCCCCCGATATTTACATCTCTGTGACCTTCCTGACTGGCAGTAACTGCAGCAGGAAGATGTGTGGCTCAATGCATCTGCAACAACTTGAACAAATGTCTCTCACTGCAGAATCTAATTTCAATTCATAACTCTAGTTTTGAGGAAGTCTGAGGTCTGTAATATGTTGCTTTCTAGATATTACAGTACTGAAAGTTTGGTAGGAATGGATGTCCACTGCCAATAAAACATACAGTGTATTTATATACATGTTTTATGTATGTATATACATAATATACATACACATATACAGTAAATTTCCAAAACTGTTGGGAAGATCATGGCAATGAATGAAATTAAGGTAAATGTATTTTTCTATTTTTGTGTAAGATTTCAGGACATGTAATAGGATTTATTTATCCTTATGAAATAAAATTTTTAGTAAAAACTATTTGCTATACACTATGTAGCAAATAGTAATTTTTAAAACTCCCCTCTATTCAGTATTGTTGCTTCTATGAGTATACTTAAGGAAGAAAATGGCATAATGATGCTGGGCATTGATTTATGGCACTATAATTGAGATTGGGCTAAAACCACAGCAATTTTTGAATCAGTACTTTATAAAAAGTGGTAGGCTTTCCTTGTAGAAGCAAGCTATATATTCTGTTCCTCAAGTATTTCTTTCCTTTGGGCTCACACAAAAGGACATAGAAATTAGTTTTGAGTTTTTAATTCTTATTGTCTAGTTCAAATACATTCTCTTGATGAGCTTCATCAATATTTTTTCTTTTTTTTCCTCCCTCCCTTCCTCCCTTCCTCCCTTCTTTTTAACCTTAAGTTTATTGTTATCATTATTATTTCTTTTTTTTTTAGAGATTTTATTTATTTATTTGACAGAGAGAGATTATAAGTATGCAGAGAGGCAGGCAGAGAGAGGAGGATGCCGGCCTCGATCCCAGGACCCTGAGATCATGACCTGAGCCGAAGGCAGAGGTTTTAACCCACTGAGCCACCCAGGCACCCTCATTATTATTTCTTTTTAAGAGACTTCACCAGACCGAGAATGAGACTATTTTGAAATTGATGGGCTGGCTAGGACTTTTCCTATATACCAAGAGGCATTCTTGACAGAATGTGTACTATTTAAATTTGCTTTTGCAGTCTATCCATAAGATTAAGTTTAGGAAGAATAAGAAAAATAGATTGTTATTTGGTTGGAGAATCAAAGGTTTCAATAATGTACAACAATCAATGTCTTCACTGGCATGCTGGGGTTAAAACTATTTAAAAGGTTTCAACCTAGTTATTCAAGCTGTCTTATCACCTGTCTAATTCAGTGTGACAGTTGAAAGAAACCTGTTTTAAAGCTCAGTTTTTTGACATTGATATTTGTTTTTTATATATTTACTGTCTCAGAAAACTGTATTGAGGAATGTTTAAACCAATATGCATAGGATTTTAGACCTTCTACAATTTCTTATCCATAGTATTTCAGTTGGAATACTCAAGGGGTAATTGTTGGTAACAGAGTTTTCCAGGAGAGTGAATTAGATGCAAGCATAGAAAAGAGAACATAGTGAAAATTCTAGGAAAACATACCAATACATTAATTAGAATGTCAAACTCATGCAGCAGAAAAGTTTCCAATGAAAACACTAATGGTTTTAATAAAATACATGAATTTTTAAATGCTTTCAATATTTCATATTAATCATCAGTCTTTTAATAATAATAGCTTTTTTTCCTCTCATTTATTTTCTCTCATTTCTACTTCTCAAGTAGAAATACTGTGTGATAAGAGATACTATAAAGGGAATATCTTGAAACCAGTTGTAACTATTTTTTCTGAGATTTAATGCCTTTCAAAATGATAATACTTTTGATTTGCATGATATCTTTCTTAACATGTCAAATGATTTAAAGGCTAGTAATTCATTTATTTGCTCATATATGGAATCTGTTGCAGTCAAGAACATGAGATTACATTTCCATGGGAAAAGGAAAAATTTAGGCTCTACTTCATAGTATCAGCTGTTAGGGATTGGGTGAGAGATGAAGATGTTGACTAAAAAGTTAATAAGATGAAAAGAAGTTTTGCACACAGGTACATGAAATTCATTTCCCAAACTTTTTAATTATGAGAAAAATTCTCCTGTTTGCAGTGTATTAAAAATAATTTTTAACCTGAGGGGAATATTTCTAAGATATAGAAAAGAACAATTTACATCTTTTTTTATTTTTCATTTTGCTTTGCTTTTGTTTTTGTTTTTATATTTTATTTTTATTCCAATTTCTCCTTTCTATCAAGAATAATCTCTTAGCTTCATTCATCTGTATTAGAGACAAGGAAAATGGGTGATGGGAGTGGGATATCATCACAGATGGGTAGCCTAATGGTGAATTTCATAAAATACATATATAATAGACCAGTTTTAGTACTTTCAATAATAGAACCCATATTGGGTGCACAGGGATTATAGCAATTGAGGCTTATATTTAAGTCATCATTCTTTAATTTCTTTTTTTTTCAAATCGCTCCTATTTACTGATTAGGCAAATGTACCTTTTATTATTCATTGATTAATCCTAGAAATAATAAGAAATACTTTTACTTTTCACAATATTTTATATATCTTGGAGTTCATTGATCCACATTGAAGTTTAATTTCCTCTGGGATGGTTGTCTTATGGTTTTGAGACAATTATTTCCTCCCATATTTAAAAATTACTGACTTTTTTTTAAAAGATTTTATTTATTTTAGAAAGAGAGAGAGTGAGTGTGGGGGGAAGCAGAGGGAGAGGGAGAGGACGAGAATCTCAAACAGACTTTGCATTGAGCAGGAAGCCCAGTCATGGGTGTTGATCATGACCTGGGCAGAAACCAAGAGTCGGGCACTTAACTGACCGAGCCACCCAGGTGCCCCAAAATTACTTTTATATTTTCCCAATGAAATGAGAGTCAGATATAAACTTAGGAATTGTTCTGTATTTATTTATTTATAAGTCCAAGGTATTCCTAGATATTTTTCCATGTACTTAAACTTTTTCCATAGCTGTTATCCAAATCTAAAAGCTCGAGGATGAAATAGAAAAAAAAAATCTCAGTGAGAGTTTCTTAAACTTTAGTAATTGGTAGAGAAATTCATATTTCATCCCTTTAGGGTGATGAAACTTAAAATCTTGATAATTCAGGGTCTGTGTATCTTATTAAGAAACATTTACCCCTAATTTATTTATTTTTATTTCTTTTATTAACATATAATATATTATTTGTTTCAGGGGTACAGGTCTGTGAATTATCAGTCTTACACAATTCACAACACTCATCATAGAACATACCATCCCCAATGTCCATAACCCAACCACCCCATCCTTCCAACCCCCCTCTTCTCTAGCAACCCTCAGTTTCCTGAGATTAAGAGTCTCTTGTGATTTGTCTCCCTCCCCAGTCCCATTAGTTTAATTTTTCCCTTCCTTTCCCCATGGCCCCCAGCCCTGCCTCTCAAATTCCTTGTATCAGTGAGATCATATGATACTTGTCTTTCTCTGATTGGCTTATTTAATACCCTCCAGTCCATCCACATCATTGCAAATGGCAAGATTCCATTTTTCATGGCTGAATAGTATTCTATTATATAAATATACCACATCCTCTTTATCCATTCATCTGTTGATAGACATTTAAGCTCTTTCCATACTTTGGCTATCGTGAACATTTCTGCTGTAAACATTCTAGTGCACATGCCCCTTCAGATCACTACATTTGTATCTTTAGGGTAAATACCCAGTAGTGCAATTGCTGAGTCATAGGGTAGCTCTATTTTCAACTTTTTGAGGAATCTCCATAATGTTTTCAAGAGTGGCTGCACCAGTTTTCATTCCCACCAACAGTGTAGGAGGGTTCCCCTTTCTCAGGATCCTTGCAAACACCTGTCATTTCCTAGCTGGTTAATTTCAGCCATTCTGACTGCTGTGAGGTGGTATCTCACTGTGGTTTTGATTCGTATTTCCCTGATGCCAAGTGATGTTGAGCATTTTTTCATGTGTCTGTAGGCCATTTGTATGTCTCCTTTGCAGAAATGTCTATTCATGTCTTCTGCCCATTTCTTGATTGGATTATTTGTCTTTGGGTGTTGAGTTTGATAAGTTCTTTATAGATTTTGGATACAATCCCTTTATCTGATACGTCATTTGCAAATATCTCCTCCCATTCTGTTGGTTGTCTTTTGGTTTTATTAACTATTCCCTTTGCTGTGCAAAAGCTTTTGATCTTGATGAAGTCCCAGTAGTTCATTTTTGCCTTTGTTTCCCCTGCCTTTGGAGATGTGTCTAGCATGAAATTACTGTGGCTGAGGTCACAGAGGTTGTAGCCTGTGTTTTCAAGTATTTTGATCTATTCCTGTCTCACATTAAGGTCTTTCATCCGTTTTGAGTATTTTTATGTGTGGTGTAAGGAAATGGTCCAGTTTCATTCTTCTGCATGTGGCTATCCGATTTTCCCAACACCATTTGTTGAAGAGGCTTTTTTCCACTGGACATTCTTTCCTGCTTTCTCAAAAATTAGTTGACCATTAGAGTTGAAGGTCCATTTCTGGGCTCTCTATTCTGTTTCACTGATCTGTGTGTCTGTTTTTGTGTCCGTACCATACTGTCTTAATGATAACAGCTTTGTAATAGAGCTTGAAGTCTGGGATTGTGATGCTGCCAACTTTGGTTTTCTTTTGCAACATTCCTCTGGCTCTTCCAGGTCTTTTCTGGTTTCATATTGGTTCCATTTCTTTGAAAAATTTTGATGGTATTTTGATAAGGATTACATTAAATGTGTAGATTGCTCTAGGTAGCATAGGCATTTTCACAATATTTGTTCTTCCAGTTCATGAGCATGGAACGTTTTTCCATTTCTTTTTGTCTTCCTCAATTTCTTTCATGAATACTCTATAATTTTCTGAGTACAGATTCTTTGCCTCTTTGGTTAGATTTATTTCTAGACATCTTATGATTTTGGCTGCAATTGTAAATGGGATCGACTCCTTAATTTCTCTTTCTTCTGTCTTATTGTTGGTGTATAGAAATGCAACTGATTTCTGTGCATTGATTTTATATCCTGACACTTCACTGAGTTCCTGTATGAGTTCTAGAAGTTTTGGAGTGGAGTCTTTTGGGTTTTCCATATCAAGTATCGTATCATCTGTGAAGAGTGAGAGTTTGACTTCTTCTTTGCCGATTTGGATGCCTTTTATTTCTTTTTGTTGTCTGATTGCTGAAGCTAGGACTTCTAGTTGTTGAATAGCAGTGGTGATAGTGGACATCCCTGCGATGTTCCTGACCTTAGGGGGAAAAGCTCTCTGTTTTTCCCCCATTGAGAATGATACTCACTGTGGGTTTTTCATAGATGACTTTTATGATATTGAGGTATGTACCCTCTAGCCCTTCACTGTGAAGATTTTTGTTCAAGAAAGGATGCTGTACTTTGTCAGATGCTTTTTCTGCATCTATTGAGAATATCATATGGTTCTTGTTCTTTCTTTTATTAATGTATTGTATCCCATTGATTGATTTGAGGATGTTGAACCAACCTTGCAGCCCAGGAATAAATCCCACTTGGTCATGGTGAATAATCCTTTTAATGTACTATTGGATCCTATTGGCTAGTATTTTGGTGCGAATTTTTGCATCCATGTTCATCAGGGATATTGGTCTGTAATTCTCCTTTTTGATGGGGCCTTTGTCAGGTTTTGGGATCAAGGTAATACTGGCCTCATAAAATGAGTTTCAAAGTTTTCCTTCCATTTCTTTATTTTGGAACAGTTTCCGGAGAATAGATATTAATTCTTCTTTAAATATTTGGTAGAATTCTTCTGGGAAACAGTCTGGTCCTGGGCTCTTGTCTGTTGGGAAATTTTTGATGACTGCTTCAGTCTCCTTACTGGTTATGGGTCTGTTCAGGTTTTCTATTTCTTCCTGGTTTAGTCTTGGTAGTTTATACATCTCTAGAAAGGCATTCATTTATTCCAGATTGTCAAATTTGCTGGTGTATAGTTACTTATAATATGTTCTTAAAATTGTATTTCTTTGGTGTTAGTTGTGATCTCTTTTTCATTCATGATTTATTAATTTAGGTCCTTTCTCTTTTATTTTTGATAAGTCTGGCCAGGGGTTTATCAATCTTATTAATTCTTTCAAAGAACCAGCTCCTGGTTTCGTTGATCTGTTCTGCTGTTCTTTTGGTTTCTATTTCATTGATTTCTGCTCTGATCTTTATTATTTCTCTTCTCCTGCTGGGTGTAGGCTGTATTTGATGTTCTTTCTTCAGCTCCCTTAGGTGTAGGGTTAGGTTGTGTATTTGAGACCTTTCTTGTTTCTTGAGAAAGGCTTGTATTGCTATATACTTTCCTCTCAGGACCACCTTTGGTGCATCCCAAAGATTTTGAATAGTTGTGTTTTCATTTTCATTTGTTATCATGAATTTTTTTTAATTCTTCTGTAATTTCCTGGTTGACCCATTCTTTAGTAGGATGCTCTTTAGCCTCCATGTATTCGAGTTCTTTACAATTTTCCTCCTGTGGTTGAGTTGTAGTTTCAAAGCATTGTGGTCTGAAAATATGCAGGGGATGATCCCCATCTTTTGCTACCAGTTGTGGTACCTGTTTTGTGACCTAGGATGTGATCTATTCTGGAGAATGTTCCATGTGCACTAGAGAAGAATGTGTATTCTCTTGCTTTTGGATGAAATGTTCTGAATAGATCTGTGATGTCCCTCTGGTTCAGTGTGTCATTTAAAGCCCTTATTTCCTTGTTGATCTTTTACTTAGATGATCTGTCCATTTCAGTGAGGGAGGAGGGTGGTAAAGTCCCCTGCTACTATTGTATTATTGTCGATATGTTTCTTTGGTGTTGTTATTAATTGGTTTATATGATTGGCTGGTCCCATGTTAGGGGCATAGATACTTAAAATTGTTAGATCTTCTTGTTGGACAGACCCTTTAAGTATGATGTAGTGTCCTTCCTCATATCTTATTATAGTCCTTGTCTTAAAATCTAATTTGATATAAGGATTGCCACCCCAGCTTTCTTTTGATGTCCATTAGTATGGTAAATTGTTTTCCATCCCCTCACTTTAAATCTGGACTTGTCTTTGGGTCTAAAATGAGTTTCTTGCAGAGAGCATATTGATAGGTCTTATTTTTTTTATCCATTTTGATACCCTGTGTCTTTTGATTGGGGTATTTAGCCCATTTACATTCAGGGTAACTACTGAAAGATATGAATTTAGTGCCTTTTTATTGTCTGTAAGTTGACGATTAACTGTATATTGTCTCTGTTCCTTTCTGGTCTGTTACTTTTGGGCTTTCTCTTTGCTTAGAGGACCCTTTTCAGTATTTCCTGTAGGGGTGGTTTGTTTTGCAAATTCTTTTAGTTTTTGTTTGTTCTGGAAGCTTTTTATTTCTCCTTCTATTTTCAGTGACAGCCTAGCTTGATATAGTATTCTTAGGTGCATATTTTTTTTGTTTGGTGCTCTGAATGTATCATGCCCATTCTTTCTGGCCTGCCAGATCACTGTGGATAGGTCTGCTGCCAATATAATATTTCTACTGTTGTAGGTTACAGACCTCTTGTCCCAAGTTGCTTTTAGGATTTTCTCTTTGTCTCTGAGACTTGTAAGTTTTACTATAGATGATGGGGTGTGGACCTATTTTTATTGATTTTGAGGGGGTTCTCTGTGCCTCCTCGATTTTGATGCTTGTTTTCTTCCCCAAATTAGGGAAGTTCTCTGCTATAATTTGCTCCAGCATACCTTCTACCCCTCTCTTTTTTTTTCTTTTTCTTTTGGTATCCCAATTATTCTAATATTGTTTCATCTTATGGTATCACTTATCTCTTGAATTCTTCCTTCATGATCCGGTAGTTTTTTATCTCTCTTTTTTCTCAGCTTCTTTATTCTCCATCATTTGGTCTTATATATCAGTAATTCTCTCTCTCTTCTTCCTCATTTATCCTAGCAGTAGGAACCTCCATTTTTTATTGTACCTCATTAATAGCTTTTTTGATTTCAACTTGGTTAGATTTTGGTTCTTTTATTTCTCCAGAAAGGGATTATATTTCTCCAGAAAGGGATCCTCTAGTATCTTCTATGCTTTTTGCAAGCCCAGCTAGCATCTTTGTAATCGTAATTCTGAATTCTAGTTCTAGCATCTTACTAATGTCCATATTGATTAGGTCCCTAGCAGTTGGTACTGCCTCTTGTTCTTTTTTTTTCTTTTTTATTTTTGAGATGAGTTTTTCTGCCTTGTCATTTTATCCAGAGAAGAATAGGTGAATGAGAGACAAAATCCTAAAAGGGTAACAACAACCCCAGAAAAATATAAACTAAACAAATCAGAAGAGACCTGAAACCACTGGGAGAAGAAAGGAAAAAAAAAAGTGTATGAGTGTGTGTGTGTATATATATATATATATACACACACACCTTTTTAATATATATATTTAGACTGGTGAATAGAACAGTCACACACTTAATTTTGGGTGTATTTTGGTCTGTTAGAAGAAACTGCCTTCCAAAATTTTAAAGAAAGAAAAACTTATATGTATACAAAAAATAAGGTTAAATAAAATGAAGGGATAGAATATGACTATAACAATGAAAATTTTAAAAGATTTTAAAAAAGGTATTGATAAGATAAAATAGTTAAAATAGGTTAAAATAAGAGAGGAAAAATTTTAAAAATTGAATAAGAAAAAAATAAAATTTTAAAAATTTAACTTTGAAAGATTAAAGAATCATGGGGGAAAAAAACATGAATTCTATGTGCTATATTCCCCTAGCTCTGGAGTTTTGTGGTTCTCTTTGATCGGTAAACTTGGTCTTGGCTGGATGTTCTTGCTGATCTTCTGGGTGGGGCCTCTTGCAGTGATTCTCAAATGTCTTTGCCTGAGGCGGGGTTGCCCTGTCCTTGCCAGGGGCCAAGCTAAGTAATCTGCTTGGTTTTTCTCTTGGTAGCTTTTGTTCCATGAATGCTTTCTGTCCAGCTTTGGAGGATGAGAATGGAGATGGCAGCCTCCCAATCTCTGACCCAGAGGTGCTGAGAGAGCTCAGGGCCCCACTCCTCAGTGTGCCCTCATAGAAAAGCAGTCAATCACTCCTGCCTTCCTGGTCTCCGGCCACACTCTGTGCTCACCTGGCCTGTGATCCAGCTTTTCTATCTCTGGCACACGGCCCCATTTGGAGTCTCTAAATCCAGCATATTCCTGCAGTGCACTCCCTCTCCGCTCCTCCTGGTGGAGGAGAAGGAGCCCAAGCTGGAGGTCACCACTCAGAGATGGAGCCTGGGCGGGAATGTTCCCCTGCAAAGTACCATGACTGAAGAGCTACTGAAAGTGACTGTGTCCCTGGGAATATTTCAAATGACTGACTGAATGAATATATGTGTGTGTGTGTGTGTGTGTGTGTGTGTGTATACACAGGCAGGTGGCAGAAAAATTACCACTTAGAGTTCCATCTTGCAGAGAGAACTGTTACCTTTGTAAGATTTCCTTTTTTTCTTATCAATCTTATACATAAATTATCAAATAGGTGATCATTCAATATGGGAAATTTTGCTTTATTTATTCAACTAACTTTAAATTATAATTGTTTTCCAAGTCACTAACTACCCAGAAATCTTTCCCAAGGAACAGAGCCCTAAGAGTTGTTAAGCACAACTATGTTCTTTAACATATTTATAGAATGTGAATAGGTACACAGCATTGTTATCAGTTCTGACCATGTTGTTTATTGGAAAGATTTCTGGACAGGGAGGATATCAGGAGACTCAGTTTCTGAAATTAACTATCAAAAAACTATTCGGTTTTATATGCTTACATCTAAGGGCTGATGCTAGCTACTATGAAAAATCATGGCTACTGGATAAGCTAAGACAGTGCAGGAATTCCATGAAGTAGCTTCTACCCATATATAACAAAGTCTGGTGTTTTCCTACATAGCCATCTGTTACTTAGAAATTCTGTATTACATAGTTATACTTGGCAAACAGTTGTTCTCTTCTTTTTTCCTTTCTTCCTTCCACCGTTAATTCATTTACTGAAACAACCATGGACTCATCCAATCATTCTTTTATACATTAAAAAAAAAGTCTATTGTCTGGTACATTCCAGGCATTTGTGCTAGGTTCTAGGAATAAAGGGGTGAGCAAATCAGAAAGGTTCTTGATTTTGTGAATTTTACCATCTATGGTAACAGAAGAACCACAAATAATTATGCTATGGAAAATGTATTGAATTGGATTAAAAGTGCATGAGAACACACCAGTTAGTTTATTGAGGAGAACCACCTTGCTCACTCATGGGTTCTCTGGCATAATTATTAGCAGTGCCCTTTCACTCTCAAAAATGCTTCATTTTAGGTTATAGATATGGCCTCTGCTTGTATCAAAATTTTATAAGGTATCAGCTGCCCACCCCTCCACCCTTATTTTACAAATAAGGAAAATGAGATTCTGATTGTTTTGATGACTTTACTAGGATGACATAGATAATTAATGGTAGAAATGCACAGCTTCATAGGACAGGCAAAGTGACACAAACCATCCATGAGTAACAGTTCAACACACATCTGTGATCAAAGAAATTAACCTAATTCTTTAAGCCTCCGAGTCATGGTTATATGAATTCTTATATCCTCCTTAAAGAGAGCTATGGCAATTAAAAAAGATAATATTCTTGAAAGGCCTAGAACAATGGATTTAAAGTGTGATCAATGTTAATCTCTCTGCCAGAAGAAAAAGTGGTCTTACCCACTAGCATTTATAGAATAAGAGAACTCTCACAGGTACTTAAACATAGATTAAACTGGGGAAGAATTTTTGGAGTTTTCAGAGTGTCAGAGCAAAGGCTCTTTGGATTAATTAGAAGATAATTAATCAAAAAATAGCATAGACAAGTTCATTTTCAAATGAGGAAAGAAAGCTAATGTGAACCTAAAGGACTAACATGGTTAGCCTTCAGAGCATAATAACCCCAGTACACCCAGGAGAGGTGAAATGACCTACCCTGTCTATACTGCAACATCTTCTGGCTTCAAGTTCAAGGCAGGAGTTAAGACATATTTAACTATAGTAAACCTTGTCACATATCTCGGAAATGGAAAAAGAGGATTAAGATAAGTTTTGTGGATTTAGAAACATATGTTAGATTAAGTTCTCCAAACATTCGGTATTCTTTATAATGTATGTGTCCAAGCCACTAGCTTTATGTTGGATACCTTTATCGAAACATAAATTGGTATAGGACCTTTTATTTGAGGAACCATATGAATTGTGGAGCAAACATGCTCAGCAACTTTATACAAACATATCTTTTGCACAAGCATATTATAAAGTTTAATGGTTTGTTTACTAAATATTGAGTAATATCCCATGTGATTTTCATAAATTAAAAAATATAACATTTTAAAAAATTTCATTACAAAGTTATTTTAAATAGTTTGCTTAATGTGAGGGTGTTTGGATGTTTTACTCCATAGATATTTAACCCAGGAACTTTGTCAAGTGTGTTTACATAATTTTTCCTGAGAACTCAACATGGCACTAAATATTTCCTTATGGCATATCGTAATGGACAACAATGACATGTAACATTGAATAAATTAGAGATATACTTCAGGTAGCATTTCTTTCTTTTATTTTTATTGTTATGTTAGTCACCATACAGTACATCATTAGTTTTGATGTGGCATCCCAAGATTCATTGTTTACGTATAATACCCAGTGCGCGACACAATACGTGGCCTCCTTAATATACATGAACTGGCCAACCTATTTCCCCCACCCCCCTCCCCTCTAAAACCCTCAGTTTGTTTCTTGGATTCCACAGTCTCTCATGGTTGTCTCTCCCTCTGATTTCCCCCCCTCCCCTTCGTTTTTCCCTTCTTTCTCCTAATGTCCTCCAAATAGAGCTACCTTATTGACCCAGCAATTGCACTACTGGGTATTTACCGCAAAGATACAGATGTAGTGAAAAGAAGGGCCACATGCACCCCAGCGTTCATAGCAGCAATGTACACAATAGCCAAACTGTGGAAAGAGCTGAGATGCCGTTCAACAGACAAATGGATAAAGAAGATGTGGTCCATGTATACAATGGAATATTACTCAGCCATCAGAAATGATGAATACCCAACTTTTGCATCAACATGGATGGGGCTAAAGGAGATTATGCTGAGTGAAAAATAAGTCAAGCAGAGAAAGTCAATTATCCTATGGTTTCACTTACTTGTGGAACTTAACAAATAGCATGGAGGACATCAGATAGCATTTCTAATAGCCAAATATAATTACTTTTTTTTTTAAAAGTGCAGTTGTGGGTGAAAATATGATGAAAACATATATCTGGATGATTTTTGGAAGAATTCCTTAACAGCTTTTGTAACCTTAAATAAGAGACTGAAAATAGGTTTTTAATTGATAACCTCTAGTATTCTGAGGCAAATTTTAATTAATAATGATAACCATGTTAATAATAACCATGTTATTTGTCATACTAAGTTTCTTTTTTAATTATAAAACTGACTTTGACATTTTAATTCTATTTTACACCTCTTGAGTATTTATTGATTTCATATAACTGTATCCCATTTCTCTGTATCTGTTTTAACAAGTACATAAATCAGAAATACACTCTAACAAAGGCTTGACTCGTGGAATATGTGAAAAGACCACTGTCTTGCATTTGTATATACACTTCTCAAAGATTACTGCAGATTTATTTTTCTAAGTATTCTGCTTATATGCAGTTTCCTTACTCAGTATCTGGCATGTTTATTGAAATTGTTGTCTTGAAATTGTATTAGAATAAGATTTTTGGAAGGTAAGAAAGTGATGAAAGTGTTTCTTTTTACTTCATTTTAGTTTCATCATGTGAGGAAATCACTTGGCTCTTGAACGAGGAAAGTTGTGATGGTGGTCAAAGAAAACATCTACTATTTCTATGCTACTTCTAATTTAAAAGATACCTTACAAAATTCAGGTATGTCTAAATAACTAGTCAATTTATCTGACCTTTATGATTTTAGCCCTGCAAGGCTATGTTTCTGTTATGGGTTGAGTAGTGTTCCCCCAAAAGATGTTGAAGTTCCAATCCTCAGTTCTTAACCCTGGGTTTCTATGAATGTAACCTTATTTGGAAATAGAGCCTTTGCAGATGATCAAACTCAAAATAGTGAAGAACTGTTCATATTTTATTAGCATACTGTATTTTTTCTGTACACATGTGAAGTGCAATACCCACCAAGGGAATTTTGCAAAATCAAGTAATAGGTTCTAAGACTCTCACAAGCTATATTTGATATCAGACTACCAAGAAGGATCTAAGATAGAAGATATAATTTACCAGCATGGAAACATCAAGCATTCTTATGCATGTTTCAGTGGCCTATACTGCTTATTTGCAGGAAGAGGATATGTGCATCAGGTGAGCGCAGAGTCTGACATGAGGTAAAAATCTCATGCTCCACAGGAGCTGATATCTTTTGTTACAATTTATAGACATAGTTTCTAGAGTCCTCTCAAGAGTTATGCCTAGAGTCATCATACTCAGGCAACTCTGAAACTAGGCTTCTTTTCAAGTATTTTTAGATCTTTGAGTCTGGATGAAGTTTGCCAACAAAGGTTATTTTTAATCATAATTTTTGTTGCTTAGAAACATAGAGGACATACCATAACCTTATTAAGTTGCCAGGGGAACAGAGTTAGAAAATTAACCTAAGGTCAAATTCTCATGAAGAGGGATAAAAGGTTTTGTTAATCTATTACCCAAAATACATAGTAACACAATATGAGTGGAATTAAGCTACCGTCTAGTAGTAGTTTGCATTTGGAGGAGTATTTCACTGTACTCAGCTCACTTCTTCAGGTTATAGTATACACCTAGGAAGTGTGAAAGCGCAGATCTCTTGTAATTTATGCAGAAACTATGATCCACACTAAGTAACAAAGATTCCTTTGTTGAGATAACCATTCTCTTTCGTGTTTTTCTTCTCAGACATTACTCCTGTGTTCCTAGGACTCTTTGCTGTGGCATACTTTCTCGTCCTTTTTTATTCGACTGTACCCCCTCAAATATTCTTGCTAACTTAATCATAACTCTTTTGTGCTATGATCTGTTAATCAGGAATTTTCTCCTCTAGAAAATTTATAAAAATAGTAACTGTTCTGCTTATAGACTTGGGGCATATATTACTTAATTAATAAGTTATTTCCAGATTTTAGTAACATATTTGAATTTTACCAGGAATCTTTAAGTCAGCTTCAGGGAATTATTATCATAGGATATTCAGGTAACATATCCAGTATTTAATGGATATTACTTTGGGCATGTGTTCTGTTCCAGAGCCCTAATATCATTTAATCATGTTCTACTGTCCTCATATGTGAAGTTGACTCTATTAAATGTTTTATTTTTCTTTTGATTTGTCATTGTGTTATGATATTCAGTCATTTTCTGTTTTCTTGTCCTTATATTTGTGAATAATATATGTTCACTTTTTGTATTTGAAGCTTTCATATTTTCTCTTTTTGTAATTGAACTTCTTTACCACTGCTCCAGAACCAGAATTTCAAACAAAATGTGACCACATAAACACACATACACACGTACAAAGACCTTATCAAAAAGCAAAAACACATTTAACTTTGATCTTGATCTGGTGCAAATATGTTTCCCTTAGATCTATACCTTCTAAGAAAAATGTCATACATCTTCTTCGGATTTTGAAGAGCACCTGAAAACACACACACACACACACACTCATCTTCAAAGAATGCAACACATTGGATAATTGAAAGACTTTTAATAAGAACAAAAGATACTATAAATCACAAGAAAGAGTTCAGTCAAGACTTAGGTCCCAAAAACTTCCAGAAGCTTCTCCCTTAAGTCCTTGCTATGAACACAAGGATGTGTTTTGTTTCTAGATTGAATCACCAAAATTTGTAAAATGAATATTGATTTAGGGAGAGCAACCTGAAATTTTCCAGTGTCGTTTTTCATGACCCTCTGTTTACATAGTTAAGCCAGGTTAACTCGTTACTTCATGTGTAAGCTATCAGTAAACCAACTGGGTCTAAGTGCCACAAAGGAGTTTCAGATATGAAATACAATAGGGTAAATCATTAATTAGCCCAATGCCTTTATCTTGACCAAGAGACAGTGCCAGATTCCTAGGCATTCCCCGAGATAAGAACAGAGCTGTGTGAATCCAGCTAAAAATAACTTTATCCTAAATGATAACTACATGTTCATTATTATATGGTCTTTTTTAATAAAAAATGATAAAAATAAAAAATCAAAAAAAAAGTATTTTTAGAAATGTTAATATGTTTGTATAATCACATAGTTTTGGCTGTATGAAAAATCATCCCAAGGATTTAATGGTTTAAAACAATTGGTATTAAGCTCCTTTTTCTGCTATTTAGCAATTTGGGCTGGGCCCAGCTAGGCTGTTCTTCTAGTCTAGGAAGTGTTTATTCATGTGTATACAGTCATCTCCTGGGTTGATTGGGTTCTTGTTGTTTTGGTTCATTTCTGCTTTACTGGCCTCTCATTACATGTTTATAGGGAGCCTCCTTTGGTAGAGTTCCCATAGTAAAAATCTGCAAGGATTTTTGAAGTCTGGTCTCAGAGCTTGTACAGTGTTCTTCATGCCACATTTTATTGGGCAAAACAAATATTGTAGGTTGTTACCCAGAAGGAGATACCATGATGGTATTTGGGGTATAAGTTATTTATTATGGGCTAACATCTATAAAAGCAAAAGAGAGGATATAGGATTGGGCCAAGGACGAAGTTCATCTGCATGCAGGTTCAACAGTCTCAGCCAATATGGCAAGGCTTGTCAGTCAGAGTGTCCTGCATTGGGCCACAGAGATTGGACTCATTCTCCTGTCTTGCTCAGGCACTGAAATTAGGAAAAAGAATGACTTTAAGTGACAGTGGCTCTCTCTAACTGAGGCAATATCACCACTGTAAGCTCTCTAATGACTATACCTCATAGCTAGACAGTAAGTCTTCCCTTGAAGGGGAATCTGGGCAGAGAATTTCTGAATCTATTGGAGCAATTTAGAAGGCCACCCAGATTCAAGGAGAGAGAAAAAAAGTGTTGCAAGTTAAAAGTTGCATTAAAGTTAATGCAAGAAGCAGGTGATGTCAACTGTGACCATGTTTGCATATTTTCATAATATTCAGTGATACTTAAGCACAGTTTGTACTTGATACAAATTTATGAAATTGAATGAACTGTTAAAAAACAAATAAGGACAAATAAGGTTATCAAATTGGAGTATTCTGTGGTAAGTAGGTATAGTAAGCACATCTACTTTCTGGTGTCTAGATGAAATTATATGACTCTTAGGGATGACTATTGTCAATTGTACATTCAGCATCATAAATAAAATTCTTGGGTTGCTAAGTGGTTTCACTTTATAATTAATGGTCTTATCCTTTCCCCATTCCAGGCAGACTAGGCACTTTGATGTAATTTCACTGCCTAAAATATGATTTGATTTTCAGTCCTCTATTAAAATTTGATGTAGCCTGGTTTGCCAAAAAGAAAAACTTGGACAAGAGTCTAAGAGGACTGAGATGTAACCTAAGATATTCACCTAAATTTTGTTATAATTCTGAGCAGAACATTTCTTATTTGTGGCCTCATCAATTGTAGAATAGACTCCTAACTACTTTGCCCTCTTTATCTTCCACCCTTTTTTGTAGCACAGATTTTGTGACTTATTTTTCAAAATATTTTTCATTTGGAACTTATTCTACCAAGTAAATGCTTCCTGTTAAGTCCTTAGTTAGAGGCTTCATTTATCTACTTTTATTTTATTCCACATTGAGTTTTCATGGGAGTATTTTTCATGAGTCTGCATCTTGATAGTAGCTCCCTTCTCATTTTTCAGAGGTGAGTTATCAGATGGCAACTGGTCCACATATCAGTCTACTTTCCATATGTTCTTCAAGTCAGTAAAAGTAATTGTGGATGAGTAAAGGAAAGCCTGACACTCTTTATGAAACAACAACAACAGTAATAAAACTTGAAGGATCTGTTCTTTACATTGGGTAATTCTTGGTTAGTGATGTCTTAGGGAGAACAGCCCTGACTATGCAGCCTTCAGGGAGATGTTCCCAATTCCTAGTGATGGGTCTCAGCTTTCAGTGTGACAGTCAGTCACTTGTCACAAAATCCTCAAACTTCGCACTCTGAATCTAAGCACTGTGCCACCAACATCAGTGACTATGCCCTGGACATGACAAATACTGATAAGAGAAAGAGATTTAACAGCCATATAGAGAAATTCATTGCTGTAATACCAACATCTAAAGTAGTAATCATAGTATAAAATTTGTGTGTGTGTGTGATAGCACTGTTGCTAACATGTTCTATAGGGAAAAATGTGTCTCAGTGGATTGGAAAGAAAACCACAAAATTGTGAGTAAACACTCCATCAATAAAGAATATGCTAGCATAATTAAGAACTACTCAGATATGATGTTATTTATTAACATTATATTGGAAAAGGTACCAAGCAGAAACTAACAGAGAAGTGTGAGATGAATAACAAAAACAACAAGCACTCAGACTGAGTAAATTTGGGCCATTTTCTGAGTTGACACTCTATTCATGATTATAAATGAAACCTATTGTTAATGTTATAAATGAGACTTATATTTAATACGTCCAGGTAGGTCCAAATGTTTTTCTAAATAGCGATTAAAAACCACCCAGTTCTTGGCTGAATTTTGAGTAATTCATCTCAAGGGAAATGCTTTCAAGTTATACATATTTTGTCCTAGAGTATTTTTTTTTCCTTCTTTGCTTCAGAAGGCAAGAAAGGTTGTTAAAAATAGGTGGCGTTGGAATATTCCATATTGACAGACAATTTATTCAGGAAATTTTTCTTCAGAAGACAAACAGAATTGGAACAAGGTTTGAGAACAAAGTGAAGAAATGAATAGAAATGCTTAATGGATTCCGGTATCACTGAATGCAGAAGTCCCTACTTCATTGCCTTGTGTCCTTTGTCTCAAAGTTCCCTGCCTGTCTTGCCACTTACTATTTCATCAATAAATAAAAAATCACTAAAGGATTTTTTTTTGATCCTTGTAGCTCAGGCCCCTTTCAGGGTTAATATTAAGCAAGTTTCCATATTAGCTATAGGGAATGTGAAAAGTTATAAAAAACAATGACAAGAGATTATCATCTCATGGCTTTCTTTACTGAATTACTAATTCTAGTTGTATTTCTATAACGTTGATAGTTTAGAACAGCAAGGTACAGAAATATCACCTCATGGTTAGTTAGAGATCCCCTGATTCAGTTGAGGCACTCAAAATATTTGCTTTTGTCAAAAGCTTTACTTTATATTATAGGACTTAAATTATTCTGTACATAATATTTTAAAATTTAGCATTTAGGGGAAGCTTCATATGTAATTGCTAGCTAGGTAACTCAAGCTACCAAATTTTGAAACTATTTTTGTCCCCAAATGAGTTCATTCTCTATTTTCCATAATCTCTTAAACACTTCACTTGCAATTAGAAGACATGTTTCACCAAGTGCCTCTTTAAATTTAAAATTCCTCAGCTACAGAATCAAGTAGGCAGTAACTTGGCAAGTGTATTTTTTCTAGTCTTTAAGGTAAAGAAGCTAAAATGAAGCATGAAATAGTTAAGATCATTAATTGCATATATACAGAATCTTACATTTTATCTGGGTTGTAAATCATTCAGTTAAGTCAGCTGAATTCAGATTTGCTTTCTATTTATGGTCTTTTCTTAGATTCTTGAAATGGATAAAGCAAAATCAAGAGAAGATATTCATCAACACACATTGTTGTGACTTATAAATATCATGTTACTCCTTCTTATCAGAACTGATCCACAGTTGACTACTCATTCCCTCTGACATTGAGTCACTGCTGTATTCTCCACCCAGTTCCAAAATAAAGTAGCAAATTTTTAAGGATGGAATAAGAAAAGCACAGGTGGTACCACCTACTGTAAATCCTTTAGTTCTTCTTAGCTTAGTAACAGCTGTTGGTCTTTTCACAGTTTGTGAAAAGCAAAACAAGGCATAGAATGTGGGCTACTGACATTGTGCAACAATACCATTTGTTTGCTCAGATCATGACAACCAATGGCAACTTGAGAAGTCTTTCCTTTTCAGGCTTTTGATAAAAAAATCTTCAGGCCTGACTGCCTACCTGGCCAACAGTGCCCTGCATCTATTGATTAATTCTGGACACATTAAAAATTATATAACTAACATGTTTTTTAATCTCACAAATCTGAGAGTGTACATTATATAATTTAAAGGAATTTTAAAAATTAATGAGCATCTGTTTCATCCTGTCTAGGCATATGGGGGAGAGAGGTGAAAAGAAAAGGGAACAAACTGTTTTGAGGCTTCTGGTAATGTTGCCTTAAATGCCCCCTTTCAGTGAGGATAGGACTTCCCTCTCTCATCTTTTACAAGAAGCTAGGCTTTCCACTCATAGAGTGTTAGCCAGTACAACAAGAAGTAAAATTGCATACCTTTGATTAGCACTGGGCCACTGAAGAAGAGTCTTAGGTATAGGGCTAGCTGATTGATGAAAGAAAAGGAGTCTTATTGGAGTAATTAAAAGGTGACACATTTGGGCTTGATTCAGACTATCTTCAGGATCCAGTATGGTTCACCTTGATGGATAAAATAAGTGATAGGATTTTCTAGATCATAGCATTAGTCATGCAAAAGTGTGTTTCCATTTGGTCTATTTTGAAACAGGATCCTAAGTAAGGCATAAATAGACAATAAAAAGCAGTCAGAAATAGCTCCTAGGGAGCAAGGTTTACAACAAGATTAACATCAGCCTGCCTAGGATGATGAAGTCTGAAGATATCCTGATATCCTGAAAATTTATTCAGAATTAAATCAGTAACTAGGTAAGGCTGAGACTGTGTATTAGTAATGATTAAGCCAAGAGTTGACAGGAGTCGGAAAAGACAAAGGTAAATTAAAGAACTTATATCAGTGACTCTGTAACACTAAGCACTTGTAAGAATAAAGTTCAGCATATTATACAGAAGATAATTGTAAGTCTTCTTGTAGTTCTAGAATCAGTTCCAGGAATTGGCATTTTAAAACCCCAGATGATTTCAATATAGAAGATCCTTCCCCTCAAATTGCAATTTATAAGCTATTCTTATTGTCCATAAAGGAAAAAAGTGAATGCATAAATAAACATAATAAATAATAAAAAAATGGTACATTGCAATAAAAGAGGTATGGGCATCAGGGACAGTGTTAGGATCATTTTTAATTCAATTTGACTGTAAGAATATTCATCAGGGATTAATGTAAAGAGGGAGAGAATCTCAGGTGTAAAGTGGTTAGGAGATGTATGCAGGTGGGTCATCTATATTATACTCACTCTAAATGAATAGCTTCTATTAAGGCATTGGGTAGGGCAGAGTGATATCTAAAACATAACACTCTGTGGGGCGCCTGGGTGGCTCAGTCCGTTAAGCATATGCCTTCAGTTCAGGTTATGATCTCAGGGTCCTGGGATGGAGCCCCAAATTGGGCTTCCTGCTCAGCAGGGAGTCTGCTTCTCCCTCTCCCCCTGACCTCCTCCCCCTCCCCGTCGTGCTCTCTGTCTCTCAAATAAATAAAATTTTTAAAAAATCTTTAAAAAAAATGTACTCTGAATTCTTTCACTTCTAATCCTAAACGATTCCTTCCTTCCTTCCTACCTTCCTTTCCTCTTTCCTTTTCTTTCTTTCTTTTCTCTTTTCTTTTTTCTTTCTTTTCTTTCTTCTTCTTTTCTTTCTCTTTCTTTCTTTTTCTTTCTTTTTTCTTTCATTTTGTCTTTATAATTATGCCTAACTTTATCCCATAAATACTTTCCAGTATAAATCCACAAGATTGTAAATACTATGACTGTGTTTCCTCAATGTCTTCTCTTTGAACATAACTTTCCTGGACTTTGTTCTTCCTAAAATGTACTAAAGGAAGTTAAATTACAAGGGAGTTAAGAGCAAACATAGTAGTTAGCCTGAAACTGCGCTCTGATTTTTCTCACCAGCTTGGAACTGTCTGGAGAAGATAATATAAATCATGAAAAATTATAGAAGTAATGGAGGGTGGTATCAGTTCACCATATACAACCTATTCTTCAGTGTATCTTTACATGATTTTACTTAGCCACAGAATTCTTCCCTTGAAAATCAAAATCAACAAGATGTGTTTTATACTCAGTTTTAAATTTTAAAGCTCTCTTTATTGAAAGAACAAAATAACAATTTATAATACAATTACTTATAAATTAAAAAATAAATTAATTTTAAATAGTTATGAGTAAAAAGAAAAAATATACAGTAATTTCCATTTGCCATATATTTGTATTATTAAGGTGGAAAATATTTTCAAGAAAATAATCTCAAGTTTGTTGAACTAGAACAATAAATTATAGAGAAACAAATATGGAACAAATGGATCCATGCTCACCTGACAAAATATTTTTATTCCATGAGCTTTTTTTCCTTGTTTTTAAAATAAATCTGTACTATTTTTACCAGCATGTTGAGATGATTAAATAAGAAAAAATATAAAGCACTATAGGATCTATGTTGTTAATATTATAGCATTGAAGTATGAAGATAAAATGTATTTTAGTAAAATAAAATTTATAATTATTGTTATTCTTCCTTATAACTGTTGCTAGATATTCAGTATGGGATATTTAATTATAATTTAATATTTTTCTAAGTCCAAAATGAGGTTAGGGAAGGTAGATTCTAATATTGACCTAAGGAGTCAGTTTTAGTGAGAATAGTTTTCAGTGAGGAGTCAAGTAACATGTAATTGTTTTATAGTGTCTTTTACAAAAACACAGATTCTATTGCGACTATTTTGGTCTCTTAAGGGAGTGAAAGTACTATTAGAATCTTTTAATAAGTAAAACTACTTAGAAGAAGTTGAGGTATCAAAATCATAAAGATAGAGCAGAGATTACATATAGGATGTTACACTGATTCTCATTTAAATTAATTCCATTACCGTATAATGAGGAAGAACTATATTATATACTAAAACATTTTCCTTTCATAAATAATGAATCTTGGATCACTGAAAAAATAAAGTAAAAAAAATTATTCCTTTTATTCTTCTTCCTTTTATTATATTTAAAGGTAACAGTTCTTCACAATTGAGATGTTCTTTATAACACATATTTATGTCACTGTAATAATTCAGATATTTGGCATTTTGGGGGGTCCCCTTAACAGTTTAACATCTTAATTTCTTAATATTTGATTGAGCTAACTGATAAAGTCTTTCTTTATTAAACCTAATACTTTTAGCCTAATATATCTATATGATATTAATGATTTTAAGATCTTTCATATATTTTGAGTACTTTTACTTTGGGTTTGTATTTTGTGTTACTTTTTTCTATTAGCTACTGTATTTTTCTTGTTAAATCACATTGATTTCTTCTCTTTAGCTCTCCTTCTGTTTGTAATATTTATATGTCAACATATATGTAATATTTATATGTTGAATCCGTAGAATCCTGCATATCAAAGTGCCAAAAGGTCATTTGATTCATGTTTAATTAAAGCTATGAGAACATAAAGAGCATCTTCTTTCAAATCTACCCAAATACTTCAGGAAAAAAAAATCTGTAATAGGAGAATACCTTCCTCTGCTTCTCTTAACCAAAACAAATCCGTCATTTAACAGCAAGTATGTCAGGAACTCAATGAGGAATACTTTTGTTTAATTTGCTTAATTGCGTAATTGCCCAGTACGGAGCTTAAGATGGTGGTGAACCCAGAAAAGCTCCAAATTCCCCATCTGCGTTACTATGCCAGTGGTTTTACTTACACCATCAGTTTGCTCCTTGATCAATGTTCCTCTAGTTTAATACATTCTTAACTAATATTCTGAACTGTGGACTATTTTGCAGACTGTATTTATTTGTTTTTATTTATAAATATTTTTTTAAACAAACTATAGCAAGTGCCTAGGTGGCTCAGTCGGTTAAGTGTCTGCCTTTAGCTCATGTCATTATCCTGGGATCCTGGGATGGAGCCCCAGGTAGGGCTTCCTGCTCAGTGGGGAGTCTGTTTCTCCCTCTCTCTGTACACCTCCTCCTGTTTGTGTTCTCTCTCTCTCAAATAAATAAATAACATCTTAAAAAATATAAATAAGTAAAATAAAATAAACTGTAGCAAAATATATATATGTGTGTATATATATGCCATATATACGTATATATATTTGGCAGTTTATTACTATACTTACTGAATTGGACTTTCCTTTTTTTTTTAAGACTTATTTATTTATTTATTTATTTATTTATTTATTTATTTATTTATTTGACAGAGAGAGAGATCACAGGTAGGCAGAGAGGCAGACAGAGAGAGAGAAGGAAGCAGGCTCCCCACCAAGCAGAGAGTCTGATGCGGGACTCGATCCCAGGACTCTGAGATTATGATCTGATCCAAAGGCAGAGGCCCAACCCACTGAGCCGTCCAGGCACCAGGACCATAGTATTTCTTTTCCATATCCATTTCTTTCCCATATAATACTGATATTTTTCTGAAACTTGCTGATGACTAGCATTCTTCCTTTCAATTCACAAATTTAACTGTAAATATTTTTTCCTTTTTTTAATGAGATAATAAACTAGCTTACTGATTGAGATTTTACCCAAGTTAATTTCTGTGTTACCATATTATTTGTTTACCCTCAAACTTAGACCTTTCAATCACTACTCTGAATATATGATTCTTACACTAATTTTAATTGCTGTTCATATATATATATATGTATATATTAATTCAGGTTGCTGTTAAGAAATATATAAATCATTATGTCCACATTTATATTTATATTATGAAAACGATAATATATAAACGATTATTATATTTATATTTATTCTGATAGTGCATGATTAATAAACAATTTATTCATCTTTTATTTCTTCTTATGACTTCATTTTCCCAGTCAGTGTTAATTTATTTTTTGCCTTTTTACTTCAATATATGACAAAGTGACAGAAAACCAGACACACAAAATATATATAGCATGATTATTATAAGGCAGACAATATTTGAACATACTACTCAAAGAATACAACTTCGTCAGCCTCCCCAGTTGATAATGTATATGCCCATTACCATCACAATCCTTTTCCCTCCTACCAAATGTAACCACTATCCTGACCCACAGTAATCATTTTCCTTACCTAAAACTATTAAAGGTTATGAGTCAAGCCTTTGATCTGTAGAAATGTTCACAGTTGTGACTTTTGCCAATTGCATATTCACTGTATACTTACTGTTCAATATTTCTCTGTCATTGTATCCCTGCAAAGTATCAGATGTATCCAGAGGCTTGATCAAAACCAGGTCCAAGGCTGTTGGCCAATGGGAATTTCTTAAACATGGTTCCTGTTTTTGGTGGTGGTGGGGTCATAACCCTAGAAGTTTCGGTAACTTTTTTAATATCTATTATGAGAAGATGTTCCAGGCCCATTTTGAATTTCCTGCCACAGACTTAGAGACAGCCATTTTTTTTTTTAAGATTTTATTTATTTATTTGACACAGAGAGAGAGATTACAAGTAGGCAGAGAGGCAGGCAGAGAGACAGGGAGAGGAGGAAGCAGGCTCCCTGCGGAGCAGAGAGCCCAGCCAGATGCGGGCCTCGATCCCAGGACGCTGAGATCATGACCTGAGCCGAAAGCAGAGGCTTTAACCCACTGAGCCACCCAGGTGACCAGAGACAGCCATTTTTGCAAGAAGTCATAGTCTCTGGAGTGGGCAGCCATTTTTTAAATGAGTAGTGTGGATACTCATTGCTACTGGAGTAATCACTGATTTGTCCTTTGCTGAGGACAGCATTAGGGAATGTGTGTGTTCATGTTTGTTTAGTGTGTTTTTAGTGTTTATCTTTATTTCACCATGCAGATATGGTGAAATATCTTTATTTATCAGAGGAAAAATTGGAATATTCTGTAATTTGCTTTATCCCACATTGAACACACAGCACTCTTGCCTCAGATTTCCTTTCCTTGAATATATCAAATATTTTTATTTTCTTATTGTATGCAAACTTGTCTGTGGAAAGTGTAAAGAACGACAGAACAGTATTATTATAAAAGAAAAAAAAACTGATGATAATCAAATTTTCTCCCTCTTTTAAATCTTTTAGTCTATTTTCCCAAGTGCCCAAATAATTTTTCTTCTTTTAAAAAGTCAGTATATTTATGAGAACATTCCTTAGTGTTGGTCATACTAATTCAGTATTCACAGGTATATAATGTGATTTTTATTGTGTTTTAAACTATATAATTTTAATGTATGTGTATTTTTCTTTCATGAAGGTTATTTTATGTGTAACTTTTGTATTCTGCCCTCTTACTGTTGCTTTTTCTTAAAACATTTTTTAACATATTTGATCTTATTTGCCTCTCTCAATATTTGTCCTCTCTTTTGGGTCCATTTAATCATTTTGTTACTTACATTTTAATATGTTTTTTAAATTTTTAAATAATTTTAAACTTATGGAAAAATTAAAAGCACAATACCATTATTTTTTTTTTCCTGAAACTTTGGATAAATGTTTTTTACATGGTTCCCACCATCACCGTATAATTTACCATGTATTTCCTATACAAAGGACTTTGTGCAACATAATCCTAATAAACTATCAAAATCGGGAAATTAACGAAGACACATTATTACCATCTAATCCTTAGGCACATTCAAGTTTTGCCAATTATCCCTCTCAAGACTTTCTCAGATTTTGCCAAATTTGTACACTAACAAATTAAGCTATTACAGCTTCATGGACACTAACCACATGCATGTGAACCTTGGGTTGAAAAGACTTTTATTCAGTACAGCAAGTAAAATGCGCTGCAGACTTGTGTAAAATTCTCTTATTCGCCAATTCCCATGGAGATGATATTGTGTGTTTTAGGAAGTTGCTGCTGATGTGGTAAGATTGTACCATAGATAAAATCTTTGAGCCTAGGAAACCTCCGTATTTTTGTAACGGACTGAAAGCTCTCCTCCCTAACTTTTGCCCTAAGGAGAGACATTACCCTTTTAATTAGTTATTGCAGTTAGCAAACAAATCTGCTATCTGCTTCACAGAAAAGTACCATCTCTCTCTCCCAGGGCTGTTTGTTTTACAGCCATTTTAAAGAGCACAAAACAAATTCTAGCAGTACCGGTGTTCACAAGAGCTGCCAAAATGTGAAAGACTCACAGAAAATTATCTGCCAACATCCCAACAGTGTATTTTGTCCTGTCTCCTTGATCTCCTTCATTGGGCAAGGGCTTCTCAGTCATTCTTTGACTTTCATCATCTTAACATTTTTGAAGAGTACAGGTTCCTTATTTTGTAGTGTCTCTCAATTTGGGTGGCTCTGTCCTTTTTCATACATAAAGTCAGTTTATGAATTTTTGGTAAGAATATTGTAGAAACACTGCTCTTATCTCCATGCATCCTATTTAGTTTGTCTCATTACTAGGAATGCTAACTCTTAATCACTTTATTAAAGTACTATCTATCAAATACCTAATTTTTAATTTCTCCATTAAAAATTACCTATTTTCCCATTTAATAAGTATTTCATGGGAAGGTACTTTGTAAATATCCTATTCCTCATCAACATTTACCATGCATTTTTATTATCTATTAAAGATTTTTGCCTGAATTCATTATTACTTTGATGGTTAACAAATGGTGATTTTCTAAATCTATTCTTCCATTCTGCATTTATTCATTGTCATTCTAGCTTAGAGTTTTCTCATTTGTATTTTCATTTATTTCTTTGTATTAGTATAGATTCATGAATTTCTGTTTCATTTAGTGGATTGCAATTCATTCCTATCATCATTTATTTTACTTCTCAAATTTTTCAAGATTTGGCAACAGGGAACCACTTCAAGTCAATTTCAGTGGTTTTTGACAGTTTTACAGTACTGACATCAATAGCAAAGAACAGTTTTTCAAAAGCAAGTTCTGGACACTAAGTGGGCTGTTATCATTGGGTGTTAATTATCCACAGGCCTTCACAATGGACAAAGATGAGAGACACAATTTGATCATATATTTATTGCTATATTACATTCATATTTATTTCCACATCTACCTCTATATATGGAAAAAGATGAATTCATACTGATAACTCCAATTCTAATTCTATATCCAAAATTGTTCAGGAGGGAAAGGAAATGGGCAAAGGAATGCAAAAGGCAAAAAGAAGGAACTCAGTATTTCATTTTAATATGAAAATGTTTCCTCATTTTTATCTAACACTTCTAAGGTATTATCTGTGATGTTTATTAATTCTTATGTTTCTTCTGATTTAGTCTTTCCAGTTTTTAAAAATATAATTCCTTCTTGAGTTCATCTTATTTCTGAGATTTTCTAATTCTGACTTACGTTTGTATAAAATGTGTTTTGTTCTTACTATCTTTTAGTGTATTTTGAAATAATATATTTTTCATTTGTTTTGGGGTATGTTTTTTGAAGGGCTTTCATTGTAGGGGTGTTTTTGTATGCCTTTACCTTTTTTCCTCCTAATGACTTTGTAAAGGATTTGACTTTAATATATTTTTTGCTCTTATTAGTGTAAAATTGGTTTTCCTGGCTTTTTAGAATGAGATATAATCCAGGTTAATTTTTATAAGTTTGTAAAAGTTTCAAGAGTTTACAAAGCTCAGACTGTTCCAGTTGCTTTGGACCTTATGTTGTGTCCTCCACTGAAGTGCAGTTTTGATAGGGAGAAACTTCTCCCTTTTCGACTGTTGTTCTCACATTGGCCTGCTTTGTCCTCCAGTTATTTCCTCTTGGCTCTTTGGGGCTCTCATTCACATTCTCCAGTTTATCAGATAACCCTGTAATTTCCTCCCCTTCATTCTGAGTTAGTACTAATACCACGTAGGTTTTTTTGGTGATTGTCTTTACACACATATTTGGGGGTTTATAGAGGAACCCTTGTTACCAAGTTTTGTTGCAAATGTTGCTCAGTCATTTTCAGGTTTGCTGTCTCATTATATTGTGCACTTTCATGTGGTGAAATGAGAAGGTTAAAAAATTATGTCATTAATGTCCCCAACATTTTCCTAGAGTCTTCTCTTGATTCTTTTAAACAGTATCTTTCATAATAGCAGCTAAAGTTGAATGCAAATAGTTAATATTATTTTTAGAATTTTGAAGTGTTTCAGACAAAAAAACAAACTAAATAGACTAAGCTTTTTGTTATTCAAGAAGATTTTTCTTCACAAAAAAATAGATTTTTTTTAAAAAAATGGCTTATTGGCCCCAAAACCTAATTGTTCATACAATAGAATAACTTTTATTGAAAACTGAATTTGCACTTTATCAAGAAGATAAATGAGAAACACATAATAATTCTATTCTTTAATAGCTTCTACCATTTATAAATAGTGTTAGCCATTGTAGACATATTAAAGATTTATGCATGGAGAAAATTTACATATATTTACAAACAGCATTATATTGCACATATAATTTTGAAACCTGCTCATGAATATTTTTCATATCAAATAAGTATACTTCCAATTGACAAATGTAATAACCTGTAATTAATTTTAAATAATATCTACTAATTTGCTTTCTTTATCATTTTGGTGGAGTTGAAATTTGTACATAAGATAGATGGTAACATGCTATAATAGTAAATGTTTAAAAATTTGATACATGTAAGTACATATACAGAGATGAAATACATCATTGGGACCATCCTTACACTGTTTTGAAAGTAGAAACTCTGTCCTGAATGATTGACTTTGCTTGTGAGTTTTAATGAGCTTTATTTTATAAGGAATATGACTAGATCCAATCAGAAAGAACTCCGTGGTCTACAGTGTTTGGAGCAGTTGTTCTTGACTTACACAATTTTTATGTGTTCTCTAAACACACTCTGAGTTTTAAGCTCCCATATTAAGCAGGTATTTATAGGTCCTATCACACACACACACACACACACACACACACACACACACACACACACAAATTATAATTATGTTTTCTCAAAGCAATCAGAAGTATATTCATTGATAGAATTTCATAAGAATGCAGAATATCTAATACACCCAGCACTGTCCTTAGGCGTTAAGATGTAACAGTTAGACAAATAGATAAAAATTATCCATGTAGTGTTTATACTATTGTTATAATAAGAAAATGTAAATTATATTGGATGTTAGATGGCGGTAAATATTTTAGAAATACATGAGGAAGGTAAATGAAGTGTGATAGTGGGGATCGTTACAATTTTAGATAGGTTAGAGAATGTCTCACTGAGAAGGTGACTTTTGACCAAAGGTTTAAAGAAGTTGTGTAGGTGAGTCATGAAGATATTTTGAGAAAAAACTATCAGTGTGAACAGCAGGGGCAGAGGCTCTGAGCATGCTTAGCATGCTCAAAGAACAGGAAAGAAAGCAGAGTCACAGGAGCTGAGCATAATTGGAAGGCAGGAACAGTGGAAGAGATGAGGTCATATAGAAAATGAGGGGGAGGGCAGATCATATAGAGTCTTCTAGGCTATTGTAAAGATTAGATTTTACTCTGAGTGAGATGGAAAACCATTAAAAACTTTTGAGTGGAAAGATGACATGATCAGTTTTAATTTTTAAAAGATCACTCTCATACTTGTGTTGAGAATACAATATAATAAAAAGAATATGTAAAGGGTTAGGAGTGTAATAATGGAGTCCAATTAAACAGATAGATAATTCAGATAAAAGATGGTTTGGTCTCAATGGAAGTGGCAAAAAGGAATCAGATTTTTTATATATTTTGAAGGTAGAACCAACAAAATTTGTTGATGGATTGGATACAGTATGTCATCTGAATTAGTATCCTGGGTATATGACATGTGCAGTTGCACAGGGCTACAAGTTCAGAAGGACCCTATTCTTGGTTCAATGCTTTGTTTTTGCTGTTTTGAAATTCTTAATAATTTTATTTTTCAAGTTGTGTTTTGTAAGTCTGATATAACAATGGATCATGTGCTTGAGGAGAGGAGATAAACACAGTATGCATGCCTCCTGTCATTCCTTTCCACTCTGTTCATTTATAGCTCTTAAGATTCCCCACAAGCACAGAATTCCATTAAACCCAAAACTCAGAGTCGCTGGCTTCCATAGTACACTAACCTTGTACTCACCGTAAGTCTTGCTGAATTCCCACATACAATGCATCCACTGGAGTTATTTTATCCCCAAATCAATTGCACACTTCATAAATCTTAATGAAATTATTGGTGAGATGGGCACGGTATTTTTATCAGGCGATGCAAATAATTATAAATGGACTACTCTTTTAATTCACTGGACATACTTTCATTAGAATTTTCTTACAGGTCATTTTTCTTGAAAGTAACAGTATCTTACCTAATTGTTGGCCTATTTCTTTCATCTCCTTCCAACTTATCTCTTTGTTATAATCCACCTCCAAATTCCAAACCTGGGCTCTCCTTGTTTCCTTGTAATATTTTTTCAGAGTCTTTCTGAATTTAAACATCTTATTAAACCACTTTGCTCACATGAAATAATTTCTAGTGTATTAGAGACTATAGATTCAGGCTATGAAATCATTTCGACCTACTATATTAGCATTGTATAGAAAAGCAAATCTTTTTTTTTTTAAGATTTTATTTTTTTATTTATTTGACAGAGAGATATTACAAGTAGGCAGAGAGGCAGGCAGAGAAAGAGAGGAGGAACCAGGCTCCCCACTGAGCAGGGAGCCCAATGCGGGCCTCGATCCCAGGACCCTGAGATCACGACCTGAGCCGAAGGCAGAGGCTTTAACCCACTGAGCCACCCAGGCGCCCGCAAATCTTTTTTTTAAATAACATATAATATATTATTTATTTCAGGGGTACAGGTCTGTGATTCATCAGACTTCCACAATTCACAGCACTCACCATAGCACATCTCTCCTACTCCCTCCCTCCAACCCTCCACTCCTCCAGCAACCCTCAGTTTGTTTCTTGAGATGAGTCTCTTATCATTTGTCTCCTTTTCTGGTTTCATCTTGTTTCATTTTTCCCTCCCAAAGCAAATATTTACTTAATACTATTTGTTAAACTACATCAATTTCTTATATTCCCATTTATATTTCAAAAATACAGACTGAAAGAAGGTAGTAAAATGCCAACAGAATTAACATTTTGTTTTCTGTACCTAAATATTCAGGTTTTCAAATTAGAGATTCATTCTGTATTTCATTTAAACATGTCATTCACTCAAATGGATATCCAGAAAGGATTTGATTCAGTCATGGGAATCACTCTGCCACAATTTGGATACATGCTCCAGGAAGAAATCACATCTTCCTCCAGAAGAGGTCATTGAACACACCTACTCACACTTTAATATGCTTTTTTTTTTTTTTTTTAACTTTAGCATTCTCTTTGTGGAGTTGCTGCTACACATTGGAGGAATCTAATCACTTTTCTTGAGGAGCCAGTGGCTCTGTGCAAGTTCTTGTTACATTATATGAGTATTGCTTCTCTATTCCTTGGTGCTGTGTACTTCTTCATTTTATGTCATAAGGTTTGTTATATTGTTTTTAATTTTCTTTTGGTCATTTAAAAAACTTCTCCAGCTTGGATTGTTTTTCCAGGTGCCTTAGGAACTCATCATCCTTTCTAACACAATAGAAGGTAGAAAGGTATTTCTTAAAACCTTTAACCTTTTCTACTAAAAGAAAAGTCAATTTGCATTTAAAGCACATTTAATTGATATTTGCCTTGGGTAGGAATACATACATAGGACTCACTTGAAGTTTATTGGAACATTTCTTCAGTAACTCTACCCAATATTTCATTGAGAAACTATAGTCTTTTGTTAATCTCCCTAGAATGATTTCTAAAAATAATTTTGGAAATTGTTTATAGGTTTATACTGCTAATCTTGAGCTGGTTTGATTTTATTTCTTTTCTTTTCAAGCTTTCCTCTAGTAGAACCTAACATATGAATTTAATGGTGAATGTTGATAATAAGGTTTTAACTCTACACAATCTCAAATATATAGAACTCAATAATCTCTTATGTATTATGAATATAATATATCAATATTTAAAGCATACTTATTAAAAATAACTTTCTACTTAATACTAGAAGAAACTAAAATATTTTTATGAATTCAAAAGATAGAATTTCTTTTCTAATCATACCACCTGCTATATCTCCAAGGGAGATTCCATTCACCTTTTTAAATACAGTTCTGTATATAAAGAATAAATGGGCCAGAAAAAGGGTTGGAAAGTAAACAACAGCAGGTTCCATTGAAATATAATACTTAAAATTTTAGGCATGAAACTTAGTGATGTTAATGAGGATGGTAGAACTAAATCTCCTCTGCTTTACTAAATCTACCTTTGTGTATAAGTGCATAGTCAAGACTAAAATATCTGGCCTTAAGTGATTCCATTATGCTGAGGTGTTACAGGAAAAGTGATGTAATAGTATTCTTTATTATAATTCCATGTAATACTGAATCTTCTATTGTTATATGATAAAATGATTCTTCCAGATGTTGTATGTATGTATGTGTGAGAGACAGAAAGGTAAGCCTAGTGTGAACAGCTACAGAGTGTCTCAAGATAGCATAATGCATAACTTCTGACCGGTAAACTATTCATGGCAACATTCATTGATGAGAGAGACTATGCTTCTTCATAGCTGCCGGAGCTAATATACAAATACCTACAACCAGAACTGAAACAGGAAGCTATTCCTTTAACAAGGAGAAAGTACTATTCCCTCAATTAACCTACTTATTTTTAACTTAGTGTCCTTTACTTTTTTTTTAATCTCTAGCCCCAGTTAATATAGTGATCTGATATGGCAGCAAGTATGTAATTAATTTTTTTAAAAATCTGTGTTTCTTAATGATTTTATCTCTACCTTTTTTTAATAATACACCCTTAAATTATAAAAACTGTTTTAGAGGATATGCAGAAATATAAACTGGATTTTTCTGACAGATTGAAGAAGAAGTTACATGCTTTCTGTTAATGTTAATTGTGATAGTTATGATAGAATAAGAAAAAGTAGGTATTTTAAGTTAACTTGTAAAGAGTATGCTTGATCAGCGTTGCCCCTTTTTCTTTCCATCATTTTCTTCGCCTACTGAAGGAAGCCCTAATTTGACCACCAGGGGGTATTGTATGCATGGTAGCCCATTGGTATCTTGCCTTTGACCAAGTGCTCTGCCCAGTAGAAAGAAAGGAACTAATTTAACAAAATTTGGTGAATTTGGTGACTGGAACACAAAAAGAATGCGGAGACAGGAGGAAAATAACCACAGGTATTTCATAGATACCACTGGAAGGAAAGATTGCTAGACTATCCTTGGTTTCTGTTCCAGTTCATAGGTATCCTAAAAAAGGTATACTTTTTTGTGGAGGACTGAATACATCTGTGGTGATAACAACTTAAAGAGCCGAAGGAGCACTATCTTGTTGCCATGAATGTTAACTGGCAGTAGCAGGCAAATCTTTGGTTTGATTTTGGAATAATTGTAAAATCTATATTAGATTTGTAATAAGTGGAAAAATAAAATCAATGAGGTGCTCAAGTTTGTTGAAGTTGTGGTTTAAAGTAATGATTGTATTTATTCTTTTTGAACAATTGCTTATTAAAAGATTAAAATGTTTAATTCAAGTTTTCATCTTAAATTTTCATGCGAAGATTTTCCATTTATTTAATAATACTTTTTTACAGTGTTTTAAATGCCGTTTCATTAAAATGTCTACAGTACTTATAGTTTACTATTTAACAAAATACCTTCTTAGATAAAATTTCACAGCTAACAGGAGTACTATATACCACTGAATTCAAGCATAATTGCCATAAAATTTCCAGTACAATGCAGTTATACAATGTATAATTTATTTATAAAAAATAATTTTTGAGCACTATTTTTCAACTTTTTAAAAAGATTTCATTTATTTATTTATTTATTTATTTATTTATTTATTTGACAGAGAGAGAGAGAGATCACAAGTAGGCAGAGAGGCAGGCAGAGGGAGAGGGAGAAGCAGGCTCCCCACTGAGCAGAAAGCCCGATGTGGGGCTTGATCCCAGGACCCTGAGATCATTACCTGAGCTGAAGGCAGAGGCTTAACCCACTGAGCCACCCAGGCGCCCTATTTTTCAACTTCTGAGAACCAACTGGTTTTGCTATATATACAAAAAAAAAAAAAAAACCCAAAAAAGAAAAATAAACTACCACATGCAAATGACAAAGACAAAATCAAATGTAAAATTGCAAGTTGGGAAAATGTTTATAGCACATTGTCATAGACATCAATTAGCAGGGGTCCTTTATCTACTATAAAAAGATGACCTGCAAAATACTAGCCACCTTCTAACAAAATGGATAAATGGACAAACATTCAAACAATAAAGGAAAGATATTTCAGTATATGAAGAGATGCCAAATTTCATTCATTAAAAGAGAAATATAAACTAAAACTACACTGAAGTACCATTTTCACCAATAAGATCAGCAAAATTTCAAAATTTTAATAACTCGCTCTGTTGGTAATGATGCTTAAAACTGTCAACTCTCATTCATTGCTAACAGAAGTGTGAATTAGAACAAAGGCAAGTAGGCAGCCTCTATCAAAAAGTACTAAAATCCTTTTGACCCAGTGATTCTGATTTTAAGAATTTGTTCCATATATTGTATTGCATATATAAAAAATATCCTGTCAAATTTTATTCGCTCATAATGTCTGCTAATGCACACTACTAGGGGGCAGTATCTGAAAACCTTAGATTTTTTTTTTTTTTGTCATTCATGCAATGGAATTTTACTTAGGTGTTAAAAATTTGTGAAACTCCTTTGTGTTTTGATATGAAACGATCTCTGAGATATACTATTACATGAAAAAAAAGAAAGATTCAAAATAGTATGTTCAGGAAACCAGGAAAGAGAAGGGGGGAAAAATCCCTTAAATTATATGTTATTGTATCTTGATAAAACCATTTGGAAGAATAAACAAGAAGTTAAATAAAATTATGTAAGAGAAATAAAATTTGGACATTTAAAATTATGTCATCAGGGGATATTTCAGTTTTCATCAAATTCCTATATAAGTAGTAAACTCTTGATGAATATGTAGATGGAAGAAAAAAAAGATGTGTTCATTTCTTCATTTTACATGTATTGAAAGATTTATTATGTACTAGCAGTGGAATAGGCATTAGGAATAATATAATGATGAATCAGACATAGATTTTGCCCTCTAGGAGCATAGTGTCTAAGGTTAGGAATGGGGAAGACACACTTCTTTCTTATCATATTATTATAATTCATTGTGATCAGTGTTAAAATAACATTATTTACAAAGTGTTATGGGATTTGGAAGAATAGTTTTCTGAATTAGACATCTGAATTCAAATGCCTCCTGTATGATAAACTTCTTTTAAAACAAAACTTTTTAAAAAAATAAACAGCATCTTGTTGGTTCCTGATATAGTACTTGGGACACAATTTAATAAAATTCTGTGAATGTTTTTATCCTCCCAAAGTGCAAATGCCTACAGAATGACAGATTTAATTTTATCTAAGAGAAACTACTAAACTTTGTAGTTGGCTGTGAAGAAACAAAGCCATAAGAAAGAAAAGCAACACTACGATGACAAATAAATTCTTTGGTTAACCTGAAAAGAAAAGGTCTCTTAAGGAAGCTTAATGTTTTCTTTGAGTGTGCAGCCACATAGAAATGTATGTACAAAGGATACTACTAAACCTCTTAAGAAAAAGATGTTCTCCAACTATATACTGCAAGTCACTGTCAAATTCAGAACTACTCTTTGTCCTGAGAATGACTACAAATAAAAATGCTTCAAATTCTTCACATCACTGGGCACCTGGGTGGTTCAGTCAGTTAAGTGTCTGCCTTTGGTTCAGGTCATGATCCCAGGGTCCTGGGATCAAGCTCCATATCAGGCTCCTCGCTCAGCAGGGACCCTGTTTCTCCCTCTCACGATGCCTGCTGCTCCCCCTACTTGTGTGCACACTTCTCTCTCTCTCTGTCAAATAAATTTTTAAAAATCTTAAAAAAAAATTCTTCGTATCAGTTTTTTATATTTTTTGAAAATTCATTATAGACCGAGTAGGCGGATTAGGAAGAGAGTATTCTCACTTCCTTTTTAAATTTCTCTCAAAATTGTGAGTGCTATTATGTGTCTGGATAGTAAATGTGACAATGGGATCAAGACTATGCCGGGCGCCTGGCTGGCTCAGTGGGTTAAAGCCTCTGCCTTCGGCTCAGGTAATGATCCCAGGGTCCTGGGATCGAGGCCCATATCGGGCTCTCTGCTCGGCGGGGAGCCTGCTTCCTCCTCTCTCCTCTCTCTGCCTACTTGTAATCTCTCTGTGTCAAATAAATAAATAAATAAATCTTAAAAAAAAAAAAAAGACTATGCCATGATTCTCAGAAAGGGTGAGATAAGCCTTGCTCTCTTGGGCTGCCGTTCTCAGTACACATTATCAGCTGTTAGATAAGCATTACACATAAAGAGGCCAAAGACTTTTAGATCATGTTGTCAGCTCTTATGCTCAGCCCACAGAGACCATGAACTTTATCTTATTTGGATGAACTAGACCAGTGAATACTTTGCCCTTTTGATTTCCATGGGAAATCAGAATTCTTTTTGAGGTTAAGCTATTCTGATTTTTTTTTTTTTTGAGAATAGATGAGATTCAGTTTGAATGCTCGACTGGTAAAACCCATAGTTGGAACACAGGTCAGTCATTAGAGTTGACAATGCATGGGAATCAACAGAAGGCAACTGGGATAGACTGAGTGTTTGTGTCCTCACAAAATATGTATGTAAAAATCCTAACCCCAAAAGTGATGATACATGGAGGTAGAACTTTTAGGAGATGATTAAGTCTCGAGGATGGAATACTCTGAATGGGATTACTGCTTTTAAAAAAGAATCCCAGGAGGGGCACCTGGGTGGCTCAATGGGTTAAAGCCTCTGCCTTCAGCTCAGGTCATGATCTCTGGGTCCTGGGATCAAATCCCATGTTGGGCTCCCTGCTCAGCAAGGAGACTGCTTCCTCCTCTCTCTCTGCCTGCCTCTCTGCCTACTTGTAATCTCTCTCTCTGTCAAAAAAATAAATAAAATCTTAAAAAAAAAGAAAGTCCCAGGAGCGTTCCCTCGCCTCCTGTGCCATTTGAGGCCATAGGGAGAAGATGCCCATCTATGAACCAGAAAGCAGGCTCTAACAAGACACCAAGTCTGTGGCACCTTGATCTTGGACTTCCCAGCCTCTAGAACTGTCAGAAATAAATTTCAGTTGTTTATAAGCCTGATAATCTTTTATAGGGGTTCAGATGAACTAAGATATCAGTCTTATAAGAAGAAGCTTGAAGGGTCTGCACATGTCCATTTTTATCAGAGATTTAAATTTTGCAATATGATACATATTAAAATACTAGCAATACCTTGGGACACTTGAGTGGCTCATGGGTTAAGCCTCTGCCTTCAGCTCAGGTCATGATCTCAGGGTCCTGGGATTGAGCCCCACATCGGGCTCTCTGCTCAGTGGAGAGCCTGCTTCCCCCTCTCTCTCTGCCTGCCTCTCTGCCTACTTGTGATCTCTCTCTGTCAAATAAATAAATAAAATCTTTTGGGCGCCTGGGTGGCTCAGTGGGTTAAAGCCTCTGCCTTCGGCTCAGGTCATGATCTCAGCGTCCTGGGATCGAGGCCCGCATCGGGCTCTCTGCTCAGCAGGGAGCCTGCTTCCTCCTCTCCTTGTCTCTCTGCCTGCCTCTCTGCCTACTTGTAATCTCTCTCTCTGTGTCAAATAAATAAATAAAATCTTTAAAAAATAAAAAAATAAAAAATAAATAAATAAAATCTTTTTAAAAAAATACTAGCAATACCTCCAACACAGTTCATTGTTATGTCTCAATTCTGTCAATACCAACTATCTTATATGGTAATCTCTTTTTCACACCTTGACCTGATTCTATTCTTTACCAGTTCTGCTTCTCAGTGTGACATCTCCACCATTTCTTAATATGTAGAATTGTAGTAAGCATTTTTTTTAAATTGCAAGCCAAAAGGAAAATTACAGAATATAATTCTGTGAAAATCTTCAGTTTCAAGATAGTGTAGTGAACTTTTGCTTTTTTGAACACCCAGTATCCATTTACTCTCTCTTGGTAAGAGACTGAATTCCTTTGGAATTCATATCTGCTCTTTTGGCCTATGTGTTAGCGATATTGACAGCACTGCTTTGGTTAGCATAAATCAATCAGTAATATTCTACCCTAAAGTATCCTATATTGCCCCAAATGTTTTACAATGTAGACTGAGAGTCAGACATGAATGGCTTATGTGCAAATTATATAGCTGTAGGAGTAGAGGAAAAGGAAGCAGTTAACATGGGAGAATGGAAGAGGTTATTATTCAGTATTCATTGGAGTCCATCTCCCTGTAGCTTTGGTATAATGTATGGTGGTATTGTTCTCAATAATGTCCTACTACTCAGTTTATAACTTGTGGTTTCTTGATAGAAGCAGTGCCAGTCTTCAACATTCTGATGTTCAATCATTCACTTCTTGTGAAGTTGAAAGGCAGTTTATCTAGGTCTTGTCCTTGTCATCCTTCGATCAGGAAAACCGCAGTTGCCTTACAAATCTTACATGAACACATTTAATTGGTGAAATTGATGGACATCCAGAATCCTCATTGCAGAGTATTCTGGGAAATGCAGTTTTTAGCTTTTAAAACTTATGATTCAGGGAGACACCTTGAAGGAGAGGGGCATGAAATCTTGTGTGCAAGTCAGTCATAACTAACACAGGGAAATATTTAAGATGTCTATATCTGGTATATTTGACCATGAATTTAACATAGATCTTCAGATTTGAAATCATAATGCTTTGGTGACAGTATACATCTTAGAGGTGAAAAAGAGAGATTAGAGGAGGAACAGATACTTGATGGAAGAAACCATGTGGTCAGAGTGGTAATGAGCTTCATCTCACTGTGTATGGTTCATCTTGAATCCTGAGCACTTTTTTTTCCCTAAAAATGTGTTCTTTCTTTTCACATTTCCAAATAGAATTTTATCTTAATGGTTATTCTATCTGGTTAAGCTAATTAGTGCTTTGCAATTTCTTTTATCTGAACAGTATTTCCATAGGATCTTAATATGTGCTCTGTGAGAAAAAAGGTCTTGTGTTCAAATAAATTTATGTCATCTTATATTTATCCAAAGGGTTATTTCCTGTTGCAGACTTCTCCACTGTCAGTCCACCTGTGGCTGCTGCTTATCCAGTTACCTAAGGGTAAAAAAGTCAAAACTATTTTATAAGGACAGTTTTCCTAACTCCTTTTATTTTTCTTGCACTATAGCAGTACATTTTGATCAAGTTCATCCATTACCAGTATACAAATGACTAGCAAGACTTTAAGACTCCTTCAAATGCCTCTGCTAGTTGTAGAATTGCTTCATTTGGTGGGGGGTGCATGTGTGTGGAATCACCTTATTTTATGTGCCAAGGTGAGTAATCACATACATGCTCAATAAATTGTTAGATTATTAAAATTAAGATAAGAAACATCTTTAGTGTGTGTCATAGAGTTTTGCTTTCTTGAAAAACAATTTTTAAGTGTGGGCTATGTAAACATTGTGATAGGTAGGTAAAAATAAATTAGACAAATGACCCCAAAATCACAGTAGTATTTGAAGATATATTATTCCACGGATTTCTCCATGAACATGCAGTTCCATGCTTCTGAGCTAAGAATATAGCTGACAAGTAAACATATCACAGAAGCTAGAATAGTATATCCTTCTGGAGAGATTTGTAGATGAAAGCTCTTCTCTCTCCTAACACATTTGCCTGTACTCGACTCTAGTAGAGATTCTCTCCCCTTTTCCCCTAAGAGAGAATTGCTTAGTGAATAAGATCTCTTTCTCTAGGGGAGAGGATAGGCAGCTATCCAGCTGTCCCATATAAAAAGAATCTGCCCATTTTGTGTTCCCTGTAGTACAACTCCCTGAACACACAAGTAACCAACTGATCTTCATCCCTCTGCCTTGTAGGAACTGGGGGAATTGTTCTGGCTGCTGATTTTGCTAAGAGTAATGAATAGTCTGTTTCTCTGGAGCAGGGGTGTTCTGTTCTTCTGTCAGTATATATATGTACATTAAAGTGTAGCAAGCTAATTTGCAGCTTATAAGCAGAGTAAAATCATAGGCCCTTCAGAGTCTACAGTCGTCTGAGTACTTCAAAGGCATATTTTGTGTTTATGCTTCATTCTTATCATAGATGAGCTGTGGTATTCTCTTTTGTGTCTTCACTTAAGTAATCAAGAAAAACGTGATGGAGAGCTTACACCAAGGAATGACAAAGTAGTCAAAGTAGAGTGGGAAAGTGCAATAATCAGGAAGGTAAAGAATCAGGAAAATTTGGTGAATAGAACTAATGTTTCCCACAGATATTTAATTCACCAACTGGATTGATCTGTACTCTTACTGAAGACATTTGGGCTAAACAAGATACAGTGTGTTAAGAAAATGTGAGGTCCTTCTTTTGAGGTCAAATAAGTGAATTTGCAGGTTCAGAGTGAGAGAATCATGGAACCAGAAAAGGCCCTGAATAGCCAGAGGAATGTTGCAAAAGAAAGCCAAAGCTGGCAGCATCACAATTCCAGACTTCAAGCTCTATTACAAAGCTGTAATCATCAAGACAGTATGGTACTGGCACAAAAACAGACACATAGATCAATGGAACAGAATAGAGACCCCAGAACTCTATGGTCAACTAATCTTTGACAAAACAGGAAAGAATGTCCCAGTGGAAAAAAGACAGTCTCTTCAACAAATGGTGTTGGGAAAATTGGATAGCCACATGCAGAAGAATGAAACTGGACCATTTCCTTACACCACACACAAAAACAGACTCAAGATGGATTAAAAACCTCAATGTGAGACATTGAGAAATCCATCAAAATCCTTGAGGAGAGCACAGGCAGCAACCTCTTTGACCTCAGCTGCATCAACTTCTTCCTAGAAACATCACCAGAGGCAAGGGAAGCAAGGACAAAAATGAACTATTGGGACTTCATCAAGATCAAAAGCTTTTGCATAACAAAGGAAACAGTCAACAAAACCAAAAGACAACCATCAGAATAGGAGAAGATATTTGCAAATGATATATCAGATAAAGGGCTAGTATCCAAAAATCTATAAAGAACTTACCAAACTCAGAGCGAAAGAATCATTGTTTAGCAGCAGAGCATCAGGATTTTTATTGCTTGTTCAGTATTCAAAATTTATTACTTATTGCTTGATTCAATGTATGTATGTCACAAGAGATCAAATTGAAGTCCACAAAGAAGGCATTTGGGCTTAGAAAATAAGTGATTATAAGTTAGAATGATTTTGAAATGATTTTATATAGAAGATAGTGAATTCTCTGTCACAGCATTTATTATGCTCACCCTGAGTTATGAGTGATTCTATAGATAGAATTAGCATGGTTACTAATATTAACATGAATTCGCCTCATCCATAAAGAAGTGAATGTCTTGCTAGTCCAGATTGAGATACAGACCTTGCCCCCTATTTTTTTTCTTCCTTTATATTCACATCATGTAGTACAGTCTAGCTGGGTTATGTGTTCAGTATGTTTGTGTTCACTGATTGACTATTCTTCTTTCCCATGAAGGTTGATTTTGTCATTCTGTAAGAAAAGTTCCATCCATTGACTGTTTTCCTAGAAAACTTAGCCCTGTATTCAATGTATAGGCCAGGATTAAAAATGCTTCCTTTTTTTCCTTTTTTTTCATTTTCTTTTTCTCCTCTTCTCTTTTCCCTTCTTTTCTTTTCTCTCTTCTCTCTCTTTCTCTTTCTCTCCCCCACCCCCATTCAGAGTGTTATTCTGAATGTCTTTTCAAGCTTTGGTAATAGTGTCCAAAAGCACAGGAATTTTTTGCAATAGCAGAGCATGGGAAGGATCTATAGCTATAATTTATCAATAAGATAGTCATTGGCAAAGAACCATTCAAGGTTTTTATGGAGAACTTGGTATGTATGTAAAAATTGGATAGGACAAAATTGAAAGAAATGCTAAGACACAGAGAAATCATGTACATACAGTTCAAATCTACATGCTATAGTTGAAATTTTAAAATGACTGACAATTATACTTTTTCTGAATATAGATTTAAAGGGTATGAAGACATAAGTGACCTTTTTAAAGCAATTTGTAAAATTAACTGTGAACTAGCTCTTCTCTTCTCTGCCACGAAAAAGCTCCCTTGCCACATACAAAATTGCAGTGGCTAAAAAGGTTAAATAAAATTAGTAAAATGCTTCAGTTTGAATTTTTAATGATACCATATTCAAAAGCATGAGCTTGACTCATGCTCTTCTCTACCCACCCTTTCTTTTACATCACATTCATGTTCCATTATATATAAGTAACTGAACTCCATCCCTTGAAATATTTTGAAAATTTTCAACTGAACTGTGTAGGCCGATTCCACTTTACCCAAAAGAAATCTTGCAAAATACCAATTATTTTGAAATCCCTTTCAGCAAATATTTCATTGGGCTATATATTTTTTTTCTTCCTAGAGAAAGCACAGTTTCAAAAAAAATTGTTTTACTTATTTTAATCAGAAAAATCAAATTTATATAACTGTAAAGGTTTATACAACCATAAAAAAAGTGTGTTTCATATCTTTTATGGCCTAGAGTCTATACCTGTGTTCCCTGCAGGAAATGAATGGAATACTCAGCATAATTGAGGAAAGTTTAATAAACATATTTTTTTAAAGGGTCAGATACGTTAAGGAAAAAATAAAACAATGGAGAGTGTAATATTAGGGGGCTAGGGAAAGGGCACTTGTGCTACCTTAGGACTGAAAGGGCAGGAAAGGAAGCATATACAAGGACTTAGAGTATAGAGGCTACCCAAGAGCAAGCACTGCATAAAGTGACTCAGCCAATCCATCGGAGAATATTTACTTGGTCCTCACTCTGTTTCTGCCTTGCAGTATGTGGCTTGTGATGCCCATATATTTTCCCTTCCCTTCCCTTTTCTTTTCTTTTCTTTTCCTTTCTCTTCCCTTTCCTTCTTTTCTTCTTTTCTTTTCTTTTTTATGCAGGAGATTAAATCCAGTCCCTACTATTCAATCTTGTCTGGAAGTAGAAGACCTACTTCCAGAAGATTTCATTTTAATTTCTGATTTGGATGTGTGATTTTTTCTTTTTAAAAAATATGATTTCAAGCATGGTTAAAAGTATAAATAATACTAAAGAATATTCTATTTTCTACCACTTAGTGAATCACAATTTTCTGTCTAAATGGTAGATTCATTTTGAAAATAAAATATGATAATAGAGAATAGTGGTTGATGAACAGGCTCTTCACAATAGTCAATAAGCTCATTAAAGTGTTCAATCTCTTCACTCATTAAGGAAATACAAATTAAAGCTACAGTGATATACCATTATCTTTTCAAGCTATTGTTTTTGTTTTCTTTAGGTAAATACCCAGTAGTGGAGTTATTGGATCATATGGTATTTATATTTTTAATTTTTTGAGGAGCCTTCCCAGATAACTAAAATTTTAAAAATGATAATACTAAGTATGAGAGAGAATGTAGAACTGGAACTCTCATTGTCTGCTGTGGAGAAATAAATTGTGACAATGATTTAGATTGTAGTATGTACAAAGTCTCAATGCAGATATATTGTATTATGAGGAAATTCACTGCTATGTATGTATCTCAAAGGAAATGTGAATATATATTCACTGAAAGATATGACCATAATATTCCTAGGAACACTCTTCATAACAGCTATAGACTGGAATCAACATAGATATCTGTTGACAGTACAATATTTAATGAATGAAAATATATATAAATATTAATTTGCAGCAGATTAAAATCCTTTAAAGCAATGGACATTAACAAAATAATGCTATCAAACACAGTAAGTGTGAATCTTCTAAACATAAATAAATTTCAGTAAAAGAAGCCAGACATAATAGAGCACATACTTTATGAAGCTATTTAGATAAAATTCAAAAACAGGCAAAACAAATCTGTGGTGAGTAAAGAGAATGGTTGAAATGATCTTGAATTTTGAAGACACTGTTCCATTGTCTTCTATGTTCTTATATTGCTATTGAAATAGCTGTTAAGATGGGGCAGATGGGATAGCTTCTAATTTTTGTATTCTATATCCAGAGCTGGGTGATGATAACATAGTTGTGTTCTCTTTACATAAATTTATTGAGTTGGCTACTTATGATTTGTGTACTTTTTAAGGTACATTTTTGTTTATATTCTTTAAAATTACAACCAAATATAACTAATATAATTAAAAAACCCAGATTTCTTTCTCCCTCCATATATTATATATATGTATATGTATATATATATATATACATATATATTTAATTATTGTGAATTTGGAAATTAATTCCATACAGATTTTTATGCTTTGTTATATATTGACAAATAGGTATAGACCTAAAAATAATATGTAGTGCTTTTTGAGTTTCTAAAAACATTTTCTATAAGTCATGAAACTGTATGTGTAACTTATTAATATTTATTCAATATATTTTGAAATGTATCCATGTACATGTGTTTATATATTCTTTATTCATTTTAATTACTGATAATTTTTCATTGGTAAAATATACCAAAGTGTATTGATCTCTTCTCTTCTTGTAGATATTTAGGTTGTTTCCAATGTTTCCTTACCTGTATAGTATTGCAGTACACATTCTTGAACACCTGTATCCATGGACTTCCCATTATAAACATCCTGAAAACAGAAATCTGGGCTCATAGGCTGCTGTATTAAAAATTTTCAGACTTTATGAATGTATCTCCATATATATTATTCCAAGTCACATATTTTTAAATATTTAAGTGAAATGGTTATGATCCCCACCCCTAATATTCAGAAGTATATACTTCACCATAGGTCCTTTCTCTAAATAATTTCTGAGGATTGGGGCGCCTGGGTGGCTCAGTGGGTTAAAGCCGCTGCCTTCGGCTCAGGTCATGATCCCAGGGTCCTGGGATCGAGGCCCACATCGGGCTCTCTGCTCAGCGGGGAGCCTGCTTCCTCCTCTCTCCTCTCTCTCTGCCTGCCTCTCTGCTTACTTGTAGTCTCTCTCTCTGTGTCAAATGAATAAATAAAATCTTTAAAAAAAAAAAATTTCTGAGGATAAAGAGAATAATTACAAAATTGGTTTGTGAATTTTTCATTCATCTTGCACTCCTACTTTGATTTACTTCTCCCATAGTTTTCTGGCTCTTCTCTGCCCTGGAGACCACATCTCCAGAACTACTCACCAGTGAACAACCTTTCCTCAGACCTCATTATCTTCCTTTTCAGAGCTTTCCTATACCATGCCTCAAGTCACATTTTCCTAAAGACATTCCCTTCAGAAATTATTGTGAGGAATTTTCTCACTCTCACTAAGTCCCAAATGCATTACATTTCTAGAGACAAACATATTCCAGAACAGTTGGTGACAGGTACATTTACTGTCTTGGCCTAAGTTCTTATTAAAAAATTATAATGTATTCTGATATGGTTCCCATGACCTGACCTAATAAATTTTTTATAGTTATCTTGTTATATAGGTACTTAATTAGCTTATCAAAGAATAAAATGAAAGGAATCACCTGCTAAATACATAGATACATAGATATTTTCTTTCTTTTCTTTCTTTCTTTCTTTCTTTCTTTCTTTCTTTCTTTCTTTCTTTCTTTCCTTTTTCTTTCTTTCCTTTCTTTTCTTTCTTTTCTTTCCTTTCTAAGCAAACTATCATATTTCTCTGATCACTACAAAAAGTGTTTGACCATGTGTGGTAGGCAGAATAATGCACCCACACCACACCACCCCCCAAATGCCCACATTTTAGTCCCTGGAACCTATGAGCACATTACCTTTTAAGGCAAAGATCCTTTGCAGTTGTGAGTATATTAAAGATAATGACTTAGGGAGATTGTCCAGAATTATCTGGGTGGGCATAACGTAATCACAAGGGTACTTGCAAGTGAAAGAGGGAGCCAGAAGAGTCAGAATCAGAGAAGGAAATGTGACAAGAGTAATGACTGCTGACTTTAAAGAAGGAAAGGACTATGAGCCAAGCAGTTTGGTAGCCTCTACAAGCCAGAAAATAAAGGAAACTGATTTTCTTTTGGAGCCTTCAGAGAAGCACAATTCTTGTCATTATCTTGGTTTTAGCCCAGGGAGACATTTTAGAATTCTGACCTCCAGAATTGTGAACTAATTAATTTGGATTGTTTTAAGTTATCAAAATTGTGGTAATTTGTTACAGTTAGCGATATGAAACTAATACACTGTGTTTTGCATTTCACTAGGATTCTATGTGTAGATTTATTTTTATGTATTTTGCCTAACATTCACATTTTTATTCAATACCAGAACATGTTCAAGTATTACTTCTTTTAAAAATGCTTATTACATTGTCACAATCTGCTTCATATCATATAAATATTCTTTCATTTCTTTCATGGATTGTCTTTTTTTAAGTTTTTGTTATTGTTATTAAATTCCATATAATTTTTTAGTTAATTTTTTAATGGAATGTGTCTAGATTTTACTCCAATTATTAGAATATTTCTTTTTTTAAAGATTTTATTTATTTATTTGACAAGAGAGATTACAAGTAGGCAGAGAGGCAGGCAGAGAGAGAGGAGGAAGCAGGCTCCCTGCTGAGCAGAGAGCCGGATGTGGGCCTGGATCCCAGGACACTGAGATAATGACCTGAGCCAAAGGCAGAGGCTTTAACCCATTGAGCCACCCAGGCGCCCAGAATATTTCTTTATCTCAAGGATAAATATAAATGACTAGACAAATGATTATATAGGTTTATATAAATGGGTGAATATGATATTATAGGTATGTATAGACTTTTAAGGCAGCTTTGCTATATTTTATTTTATTTTACTATTTTATTTGTCTTATATTGTCTTATATTATACCTTGGTAATCCAGTGACAACCTAATATTTATCCTTTCATATTTACCTCATACTCATATCATCATATACATACACAAACACAATCTTTCACAGATGTGTAGCCTTTTAATCAATATTTTACATAATTTTCTTGTATGCTGTTTATTCTATATTTTACCATTTTCTAATTCCCATAAGCTCTAAAAACTGTTGTTCTCATTCAGTGATTAATGATTGCCTTCATCCATTCACTCTGGTTCTCGATCCAGAAGTTTGACTTTCTCAGCACTTTTGGATCTCTTGCCCCATGAAGACACCTAAGACTCTGTCTCTGTGATCATGAGATTGTGTATCTTCCTCATAATCTCCATCCCAAGGGGATTAAAATATCCATTTCCATGTAATATTTGCTAGTAGTAATTTTTTTCCAACTGCTTTTTCCATAGAAACCCTTTGTAACAGGCTCCAACTTCAATCAAGGATTCTAATTCTAGTCTACCAAATCAAATGGATCACTTTTAGCCATTCTGATCTTGTAGGATAAGAATTCCAGCTCTCACTGCCTGATCGTGGATCCAGAAACACATACATTTGCAGATACAGTCTTATTATTCCCTCCAAAATTTTTCCATTTTTTTCCATCTATGGAGCTATATATCATCTTCAAGCTGGTCTCACTTTTTAAATTCCTTTTTTTATATTTTATTTATTGTTGAACTATGGTCAAAGCAGAAAGTGTGCATGAAAGAGCAATTTCTGTGCTGACATGACTGGGAACTTCTGACTTTTTCTGATAGTTACTTCCCCCCTCTTTTGTAGCATTTTAAATCTTTTCTTTGTTTTCATGGAGTTTTATATTTCTGCAGTTTTATATTTTTGTTCTATGGTGTATGATTTTGTTATTCTTTGAACTGGTTATTCTTTGGACTGTAGTAGTTTTAAGATCTACTTCCTTCAGTTTGGAGTAACACAGCTCTTCTATTCATTTCTTATTTTTCTTCCTTTCATTTTTCTTGCTCTCTCTTTCTAGAATTCCTGTTAGTTGAAACTTGGATCTTCTTGGTTAATACAATTATCTTTCATGATCTCATTAGTGAAAGGTAAATGCTCTTTTTGCAGTATACGTTTCCTGTTTCATATATACAGGATCTTCTCATTTCTTAAATGAATTAATGTTTTTTTTTAAAGATTTTATTTCTTTATTTGACAGAGAGAGAGAGAGAGATCACAAGTAGGCAGAGAGAGAGGAGGAAGCAGGCTCCCTGCCGAACAGAGAGCCCGATATGGGCCTCAATCCCAGGACCCTGAGATCATGACCTGAGCTGAAAGCAGAGGCTTCAACCCATTGAGCCACCCAGGCGCCCTGAATTAATGTTTTTAAAACCTTTAGAACAATGCTTGCTACAGAATAAGCAGCATGTGTTTGTCAAATAAATAAATAAATAAAGTTTGAAAAGTATATTGGTTTTAAAAAATATACTTTTTTATTTGCTCTCTTAGTTTCTCCTCAGTTAATTTTATAATTTTATTGACTTTCTTTCCTTTTTTCTCCTCCCACCACTCCTCTCTTCCCTCTCTCCTTCTCTTTCTCTGGGTATCTTTCCTTTTTTTTTTTTTCTTACTTTCCTTTCAAAAAACATCCTAAAATACTGGCACACTTTGTCTAGTAATATTGGAGAGTATAAAACTAAAAAAAATATGTAATAAGCAATATATATTGACAAGGTAAATGAGTTGAAGAAGAATTTTACTTGAAGAACTTTCAAATGTCAGAATTTTTGCTTTTGTTTTCTTGAGGCTATTTACATTTAATAAATGTAAATCTTTGATGAGAAAGATTGAGTTCTCTTGTCTGGACAGAGACAGTGAAGTGTGGAGGCAGGTTTGTGAAAGTCTTGGGGTATCATTGTTTAGCATGCACGTGTTGACTGCATACTATTCTTTTTTTTAACATTTTACTTTTTTTATTATGTTCAGTTAGCTAGAATATAGTACATTATTAGTTTTTGATGAGTGTTCAATGACTCCTTAAAAATGTTTATCTTTTTTTTTTTTTTAAATCTCAGGAAACAAACTGAGAGTTGCTGGAAGGGATGGGTGGGGAGGGATAGAGTGGCTGGGTGATGGACATTGGGGAGGGTATGTGCTATGGTGAGTGCTGTGAATTGTGACTGATGATTCACAGTCCTGTACCCCTGAAACAAATAATACATTATATGTTAATTTAAAAAAAGACTGAATACGATTCTTTACACTAGAATTGTGTAATGGAGCTTCCATTCTTTACACTAGAACATAAGGAGAGTGCTATTCTTTTGTTCCAAAATCTTTAGAGGTAGAAATGTCTATCATTTTCTGGAATTAGAGAATGGTCATTACCTGCATCCTCAAGATAGAACTAGTAGCTAGATAATGTATTTTTATTAAATGGCCTTTGAACAGTACTTTAATTTTAAATGCTTCATGCCATCATCTTCTTTATACCACTTCATGAGCTTTTTTCTTTTCTTTTTTTAATTTTTTTTTCTTAAGCAGCCCTACAGGTTTTTTTGTTTTGTTTTGTTTAAATTCAAGTTAGTTAACTTGTAGTGTATTATTAATTTGGGGGTAGAATTTAGTATTTCATCAGTTGCATATAACACCCAATGCTCATTAAATCAAGTGCCCTCCTTATTGCACATCAACCCATTATCCCATCCCCCCACCCACTCCCCTCCAGCAACCCTCAGTTTGTTCTCTACAATTAAGAGTCTCTTATGCCTTCTTCTCCTTCTCTGTTTTTATCCTATTTTATTTTTCTTTCCTTTTCCCCATGCTCATCAATTTTGTTTCTTAAATTCCATATATGAGTGGAATTGTGTCTTCTGCCAGGCACATAAGCCTGATTTTCTTCAATACATAGGTTTACTAGGGTTGCCTGGGTGGCTCAGTTGGTTAAGTGTCTGCCTTCAGTTCAGGTCATGATCCCAGGGTCCTAGGATCAAGCCCTGTATTGGGCTTCCTGCTCCTTGGGGAGCATGCTTCTCCTTCTTCCTCTGTCTGCCACTCTCCCTCAATCTCTTTTCTCGCTCTTCAAATAAATAAATAAAATCTTTTTAAAAAATTAAAAAATACATAGGTTTTCTACTCAGTTACCACTCCATTTGCATTTCACTTTTAAAAATGTGTAATTTTATTTCTATTTTGTTTTTTCTGCATTCTCTTTGTGCTTTAGGTTTATGTTATTTATCCCTTTATTAAGATTTTAACATGCTTTTACTAGAAGCAGACCTTATGTTTATGTTCAGTTTGTCAAAAATTTAGATTAATGCTATTGGACCAATAAAAATAATTCTTATATAGAATTAAAAGAGCTCATGAGGGACCAGGTGAGTGTGAATCTATAGAATTGTAGAGAAATCATTTTTGTGTTTCTGAACAATTATTACTGAAACTCAGGACCTGGACTAAAAAAGTAAGCCTTAGAAGTTAATTTAAAATTCTGTGTATAGCTAAAGAGAATACTCCAGAGAGATGCACCTAACTCCAGACATATGTATTAACATCGGTGAAGACACGGGAGTGTGACATTAGAGACCTCTTCCCTGGGTTGTAGGAGACACTGGGCTTATCTATCCCCTGGAGAAATTTATTTACATTCTAAAGGGTTAGAGTGAGCACTTGAGATTTTATCTAAGGAACAGAGGTTTTTTATTCCTCCTTTCAAGAAGAGAAGGGAATAACATGTATACAAATTCCAAGATTTAGATTCTTTTTTTCAACATTCCTTGCCTACAGACTCCATGCACTCTCTGTATCACCCTAGGGATAAGAAATTGGGGAAGCACACATTTGGTATTTGTTGTAAAGTAAATAATAATCAACTCTGGCAAGAACCTCATATGATCATTTAGGATAGCAATGATAAAAGTAGATAAGAGTAGATAAAAGTAGATAAAAGTATTAAGAACTTATATATACATAAAGATTGTGAATGAACAACATATGGTACAAAAATTTTATACCTGCTATACCTCTAGAGATCTAAAGAAAAGTAAAAATGTAGCAAGAATCTCCTTTTATATTTTTTCCTATATGATACTATCTAATAGGTAACAGAGTGACATAGTATCTTGCAGGATGAACAACCTGTATTTTTGTACTCCTGGCTTAAAGAGCTACCCAAAGATTTTCTCCAAGACTGATTGTAGTCCAGGTTAATAGAGCTGCCGTTCTTCACTTCTTTGGAGAAATTTTCCAATGTAGATTTCCAATAGGGAATGGTAACTCACAAGGGAAGAAGCAATTATAAGATAGCAGTATGTTTCTACTACTTTTATGACATTTTCTTTATGGTTTATTCTAAACGGAGGTGATTTTTTTTTGTTGTTTTATGTTTTGTTTTGTTCTTTAAGGAGGGGATTCAAGCTGATTTATTTTTACATTCCCCAGAGCATATTTACTATATGTTCAATAAATGTGTATTGAATGAAATAACTTGAAAATTTTGTAAATTCCCACCCTCTATGAATATATAGATATTGATAAACTTTTATTATTTAAGATTTCTTTTGTAAAAATAATACTGCTTTTTATTCAGAATAAAAAAAGAAGACCTATATTTACATAGGATGCCACTTTGGGATTTAATTAGAAATTATGGAGGAGTAAGGGAGAGAGAAAAATTAAGTGTTTGTGGATCTGTAATGTATTTAAATTACCAGTGTACTCCTCTCATTCTCAGTGAGTTTTATCTCTCCATTGAAATCTAAACACTGGATTTAATTTTAGGTCTGGGGCGCCTGGGTGGCTCAGTGGGTTAAAGCCTCTGCTTTCGGCTCAGGTCATGATCTCAGGGTCCTGGGATCGAGGCCCGCATCGGGCTCCCTGCTCAGCAGGGAGCCTGCTTCCTCCCCCCTCTCTCTGCCTGCCTCTCTGCCTACTTGTGATCTCTCTCTGTCAAATAAATAAATAAAATCTTTAAAAAAAAAATTTTAGGTCTGGGGTGAACAATACATTTAACCCTTTTCCTAAACCCATTGAAATGGTTTTGGTGTTTCTCATGGCATTTTATAGTTCCTACTCAGAGGTGGCCTTACACTAGGGGCTGCAAAAGGCCATTTTTGTATGTGTGTCTGCTCAGAAAGAACAGGATATATTTTACTTCAATGGAACTGAAACAATGTTCCATAGATTAAGATATGATATTAGAATCTTTATGCATGCCTTATAAAATTTAAACATTTCTTCTAAGGTTGCCTGTAGATCTGTAGTTTTCTATGTATATCTGAGTTCATTTGTCCCAGAAGGTAACAACATCATGTCTCATATAAATATTCATTGTTTATCAGTTTCAGGGAGATGTTACAACTAACTCAGCTTAGAGTGTGATTTCTCTGCATCTTTGAGGACTAGTGAAAAATTCACTCCTAGATTATTAGGTTTTCCTCCAGAGTTGGTTGGAAGTCCCAGATAGTCATATACTGTCAGAGTACTGATTGGCTACCCTAGTTAGTCTGAGAATGCCTGGAGATTCAGTGGTTCTCAGCCTCTCACACCAAACTTGGAGCCAGGGAACATTCACAAGATCAGACACTTAAATGCTTAGGGTCCACCCTCCTGAGGCACCACTCACAGTTGTTCTGAGGCCTTTACAACTCCCCAAAGAGTCCATACTAAATGCTTAGTAGGTTCCCACTATTCAAGGATCTTTTTCAAGTTTGGAGAATCTTTGTCTCTTCATTCCTGCTCCTCTAAAAATCACTCCTAGTTTTGCTTTTACTCTGTGAAGTTTCTAGCATATATAGTTTAGTCATTTTTAGGTTTTTTACAAATCATAGGAAGAATCATTGACTTGAACCAGCTTCTGATTCTAGGACAGCAACATTCCCTCAGACAAATAAATGCAAAGTTACAGCTAACTTATCAGAAGAGAGATTCTAAAATATTAAATGCAAAGTAACTCGATAAATTATCTTCCCTCACTTATATTCATCAAAAAATTTTGTAGTGTATAAGTTATTTATTTATTTTACAAATCTCTCATGGAGTGAAGTCACAGAGTTGTATAATAAAGCACAAACTTTTAATGTTTTCAGATAGAAAAAGAGTTTCTTTTGTTTTTAATATTAAAGTTTGTTGTTTTTTTATGTTGGTGCATGAAAGGGACACTATTTCATGCCCAGGAGTATTGTACATTTTGAGCAAATACTTTGTGCACTTATCATGTTGCTTCCAGGAACATCAAGGGAGTGGGGAAAACTTATCTGCTTATTTCTAATCCAATTTTCCTTCATTGCTTCCTGTACTTTAACTTCATAAATCATATTTCTCAAATAAATGATATCTATTCCTCTAAAGGAGAGTCCTGTAATTCTGTTTGAAGCTATAACAACACAAATTTCCTTTATTTTCACAACTTATATGTTTTGAAATAAAGGAACAACTACAACAGTGAGGGAACTGTTTAGAGCTTTTACTAAAAAGTACACCATGAAGGTCTGCATTTAAAACACTGAAAAATCAGTCATGAAGAAATTATGTATCGCCCATAAGATATAATAAAATAGTCCCAGATCATGATTTTTCCATATATATATGGAATTTCCATATATATTTTTCCATTTATGTATTCCAGTATAATATATTATCAAACATTTAATTTGGTCTTAATTTTCATCATTTCTTATGATTAAAGCATACATAAGTAAATGATAGATCACTTAAAAATATGTTTTCTAACATATTTAGGAATGTTACTATCAATAGCTAAAAGAGTATTTGGATTAGAGTCATGTTTCAGATTTACTTCTATTGCTTACTAGCAAAGACATGGCTTTGATTATATTTCCTCAACTATTAGTAATATTTTCTCTCTCACAGGGATCGTAGAAGAGGGGGTTGGGGGAAGGAGTGAGAAATAGAACGAAAGCCAAAATTTGGAAAACAAATGTACCATGACTCACAAAACAGATAAACTGAACAAACAATGCAACATATCTTGAATTCAAAAATTTTTAACAGCAGCTTGTTAAGGCTATATTTTCCAGGATAAGAGCATAGACTGATTTAACTCTAACATTACATAGATTCATGTTACATGGATGAATTTACCAACTTTTCTAGCAAATTATCCGTTTTACCAAGTATCACTAATTCTTCCCAACTCTTCCTTTGAGACATTCCTGAGACTCTGGAAAGGTTGTACTCTGCCTTGAAATTTTAATAAAGCCAGCTTTGCTTGCTTGATCAACCAGTTTTTCTGGTGGTCTTAATAAGAAAATTTCAACAGAAAAAAAAAAAACAGGAGTGACAGAAAGACTTTGAGAGTATGAGTTCTTTATAAAACAAGCAGTATATATCAAAGGAGGAAAAATAAATAAAAACAACAAAGGGAACATAGCTATAGGAATTTGTGTGAATTATAGTCTTTTTTTTTCTTTTTTTTGGCCAAATAGTACCCTAGGAAGGACCTCTTAAAGAAAGCAAAAAAATTTTTAAAAGTAACCAAATGGGAGAGAGTGTGAAAACTAAAGGAGGAAGAAAAATCAAATGTGAAAAACATACATGAAAATGAGAAAACAGGGGCGGCGCCTGGGTGGCTTAATTGTTAAGCTTCTGCCTTCGGCTCAGGTCATGATCTCAGGGTCCTGAGTTCGAACCGCACATCGGGCTCCCTTCTCGGTGGGAAGCCTGCTTCTCCCTCTCCCACTCTTCCTGCTTGTGTTCCCTCTCTCGTGTCTCTCTCTGTCAAATAAACAAAATCTTTAAAAAAAGAAAGAAAGAAAAAAAATGAGAAAAATTACATTTTAAAATGGTTTTGACTAGTTTGTCATTTTTGTTATTATCTGCTTAGTTTCTTCAGAGGTGCAAGAAAAGCAGAAAACCATGAATCTATTTGCCCTGCAAAAGAGTAAGTGATTACTAATTCAACTAAGATAAATCTCAATGCTTATATTGCATTAATCCAAACTCCAAGAAATAAAGCGTCTGATATGATTTCAGATACCTGAGATAAAATGCACGTATTTTGGAGATTGTTTCAGGTGCAAAAGGTACAAGACATCTGGAAGGGTGACCTAAAACTAATGATCAATATGCAGTTCCCTCTTTAGGAAGAACAGATGTGGAACATACAATCATTTTGATTTAAAAATAACTTTAACATTTCCAATAAAAGTAGTAGATAGAAGTGAGATATTTGAATAAGACATAATAAAAAGAGTTATTATTTATTGAGTATATACTTAAACAATGTTCGAGGAACTTTATACCACATTTAATCCCACATAACATAGGTAGTATTATTGCCATTTTATAAATGAGAGAATTGAGGTGTTGGTAGACTGAAGTATTTCTTATTAATCATGTTACTCTGAATCTAAATTTGAAGCTCTTTCATTTACTCCAAAATACTTCAATATATGCAAGCCTACAAATGGAAAGTAAGCTTAAACCCCTCTCAATTATTTTCTTTTTTAATTTTAGGGGTTAAAATCAGTATTGGACTGGTTGGAATCAGACAAATTTATGCTATAATTATTGTAAAACACTTAATGTAGAAAATCTTATTTAAGATATTTTAAGAGAATATGAAGCAAATAGTACATGCTTGCATGCAGACTGTCCTGAAACATTTCATAATCAAAGGCATGATAGTTCAGCTTGTCTTATGCTAATTCTACTACTAGTACTATCACTTCTCTTACTACCACATTATCACTACCACGACCAAACCCACTATCACTAAAAAATAATAATAATAATTTAGTTTAACTAAATTAGTTAATTAGTTAATTTGACTAGTTTAGTTAACATAAACTAAAATTATCTGTGTGAGGCTGTGTGCTATGTGTTTTATATACATTATCACATGATAGTTTTTAATAACTCAAAAAATTGTCATTACTACCACTTTGTAGGAAACAGCTGAAACTCAGTATTAAATTTCTCCGAATATACAGAGGTCAGAGGCAATCTTAAAGTTAGGAGTCAGTTTAATCTTTCTACAGACTCCATGGTACTCAGCATTGCTCCTTGCCTGTTTATATGTCACTTCACTCTTAGAATTGCATTTTTATATACAATTATATATATACCTTACAGTTATTCTCAATTTAATTTTTAGAGTAAGAATGAAACAGGCAACTCAGATGTTAGTCTTGTTTTTGTTTGTATTTTTATTTATTTATTTTACATAAGGAAGCTGAAGATTCATTTTCAATGCAGGCAGTACAGCAAGAGACATGCCTAATCATATTCTAACAAAGATAGAGACAGAACTAAAACCTCAAAAAGTTTTCTTGGCCCACAAAAAAAATGCCTTATTTGCCATCTCTTTTCTCTGTGTGCTTCCAAATTCAATAGTTTATACTATTATAATGTCTACTAGACTGTTATTTCTTTTTCTCTTCTCTTTGTCTTGTCTTATCTTGAATTGTATTGTCTACTTTTATATTTTCCCATCTTGTCCTATCTTATCCTGCATGGTCCTCTCCTGCCTTGTCTTGTTTTGTCTTCTCTTTCTTTCACAATTTTCAGTAGTTTTCTATTACGTAAAGAAAAGTATCTAAATTTCTAAATCTTAATTGACAAATATGTGCTCAAGCTGGTCCCTACCTAACATTCATACTTTGCTCTGCTACATTGTCCCACTCAACCAGTATACCTCAGCCATGTCTGTGTTTTTATTGTCCCTACAATATGCTGGGTTTGTTTCCAGTTTGTGCTTTGTATACTTACTTTTTTTTCTAAAATTATATCCTTCTAATTTTGCCATTTCTGGTAATTATTTTATTATTCAGATGGCCGTAAGTCCAAAATGGCTCTTATAGGTCTAAAATCAAAGTGCAAGAAGGACTGGTTCCTTCTTGAGGCTCCAAAGGACAATGTGTCCTTTGGCTCTTCCAGCTCCTGGTAGAATCTGGCATTCCTTGGCTTATGGCTACATCATTCCAACACCTGCTTCTGTCTTCACATTGCCTTCTTTTCTGTTGTCCAACCTCCATCTGGATCCCTCTTACGAGGACCTCTGTGATTACATTTATGTTCTAACAAGGTAAACGAGGACCATCCATCCATCTCAAGATCCTTAACTTAGTTACATCTACAAGTTACATCATCTTCCTTTTGTCATATAAAGTGATTCACAGGACCCAGGATTAGGATTTTAGATCTGTTATTTAGCCTATAATTAGAGAATAGAAAAACTAAATTCTGAGCTATTTGGACATCTATATTATAAATAAATTAACAGGAAACTCAGAAGTTTTCAAACTATTTTAACCCATATATGATTACTCATCATGGATATTCTCTAGTTTTTCTTGATGCTGACCTTAAAACTGAACTAGTACTTATAGATAAAGAGAGAATCAACTCCACAAAATATTAGTGATAAATGTAGATATTTTGAAGACTTTCATGGATACATAGGAGTGTTTATACTATAAAACAAATTTAATGAAAATTTCATTTATATATTTATATTGCTCCATAAATTACTCTTTCTGCCATTGTTCACCAGACCTCATTCTTATCCTTGCATTTTCCCAAATCAGTCTTTAATTTTGCTTCTACTTTTTCTAAATATTATTATATATATTCCAAGTTCTCTCAGTTCTAACAGGTAGATTCAAGGCTCTCTTGTTCTAATTTCAGAGTAGACTTATTTAAATATTAATTTATGCATGATGCTTTTTTTCTGTAAATGATGAGGATAAAGATGGGCTAATCATTTTGCTATAAAAATGTGTATTTTTCTATCATTAAACAAGGTTTAAAAATATTCTTACAAGAATTCAAATTACCTATATTACTTCTGTGGGTTAAAATAAATCAGATTGGAGTCTGACTTTTCTCCTAGAGAACTATATCTCAAAAGTAAATTGAGGCAAATTTTTACAGACTTCTAAAGAAATAGATGATAGTTGACCACTTTTTAAAGGTCTCTGGATAAACAGAAATACACACACACATACATACATTAATGTATATACATATATTCATTATCTCTTTATCTATAAGTACTGAGTTCAGTTTTAAGTTTAGCATCAAGAAAACTAGAGAATATCCATGATGGGTAGGTTAGAATAGTTTAAAAACTTCTAAGTTTCTTGTATAGGTATTTGATGTATATACATAAAATATATGCAATATATAGTATGTATGTTATTTAACAATTATTATATAGTGGCATAATTATACTTGTGTTATAATGTTATACATAATATACATATATGTAATTATAGTGTTATATATTACATGTATTATATATGCTATAGATATATACATTATACACATATATAATATACACATATTAGAAAGATAGTTAGATAGATACTTATATAAGGAATTGACTCATGTGATTCTGGAGGCTGAGATGTCTGAACACCTGAAGGCCTAGGATAGTGTAGGTATTCTTCCACACTGAGCCCAAAGGCCTGAGAACCAGAAAAGTCAATGATGTAAATTCCAATGTCAGTGAAACCCTTTTGGCTGAAGACCCAAAAAGAGCTGATGTTTCAGTTCAAGTTCAAGGACCAGAAAAGACCAGTGTGCTAGTTCAAAGCATGTAGGCAGGAATTCCCTCTTATTCAAGGGAAGGTCAGCCCTTTTGTTCTATTCAGCATTCAGCAGATTGTATGAGGCTTACCTACATAAGGGAAGGCAATCTGCTTTACTCAATTTACTGATTCAAGTGTTAATCTTATCCATAAAGATCCTTGCAAACATACTCTGAATAATGTATGGCCAAATATCTGGGTACCCTCGTGGTCCAAATTGACACATAAAATCAACCCTCATGGTTGACAAAGAAATTCATACCTTGCCAGGTTATCACACATATATAATGGCAAAATAAGAATAATTCTAGAAATGCACATATATAATGGCAAAATAAGAATACTTCTAGAAATGCAAGGTTATGAAATATCTTACCATATGCCCTTGCTAAGTAAGATATTTAAAATAATCAATAATGTGTCTTCACTTCAATAAAGTGACAAAAATTTAACACTCACTTTTTCATATTTTGAGGAAGATATTCTATCCCCAAAGTAAGTCACCAGTGAAATTAGAAGAACTTATGGATAGCAGAATAATGGAAATTAATTTAAGTCCACCCCCACATTTACAAAGGAGTATAAATGTGAAGCAAGAAAAAAATAAAATAATTTGTACCTACAATTCAAAATTATTAAAATATACCAGGAGATGGACAGAAAAGATGGTGGCAGAGTAGGAGGAACCTAGGCTCATCTTGTCCCATGAACACAACTAGATAACTATCAAATCATCCTAAATACCCAGAAATCAACCTGAAGATTGACAGAATAAACTCCACAACTAATGAGAAAAGAAGCCACACTAAAGAAGGTAGGAACTGTGGAGATGTGGTTTAGGGGAGAGTCAGATCACATGAGTGCTGTGGAGGGAAGGGAGCTGTGGTCATGGAGAAGGGTGAGAGAGTAGAGCACACAGGGGAACACACAGGGACAACATGTCCCCAAAGCTATTGGCTGAGAAAATGAGAGGCGCTGATTTTTGTGAGTTCTTGCAACCATTAAGAGACCAAAGGCAGACAAACAACTCAGGGGCAGGTGGCAACGGAAACAGTGATTTGAAGGACACCTGGGGCACAGGTAGGGGGGTGGTGGAGATTATTTGCTGTTCTTAGAGAACACTACTGAGAGCCAGCATTCACAGGGAAGCCTCTCCAATGACAGAAGAGCTGACCTGTGATATTTCCATCCCCCACTCCTCAGCATAAAAACAGAGCCGCCTGCAGGGAGCATTATGGAGCCCACACTTGTTGCCTAACTTCTTTACATCAAGTCCCACACCTTGTGGGACTGGCCTTTTTAGTCAGTTTTGCCTCAGTCCAAGATTGGTGGGGCTCTCTCCCAGAAGACCAGCACAAGCCCTAAGCCCCTGCCCACACCATGTCTCTAAAGCCTAGGGTTTTTTGTTTTTTGTTTTTTAAGATTTTATTTATTTATTTATTTGACAGAGATAGACAGCGAGAGAGGGAACACAGCATGGGGAGTGGGAGAGGGAGAAGCAGGCTTCCCGATGAGCAGGCAGCTCAATTGGGACTTGATCCCAGGACCCTGGAATCATGACTTGAGCCAAAGGCTCAACCAGCTGAGCCACCCAGGTGCTCCCGAAAGCCTAGAGTTTTAAAGGTCAGCAAGCTTGGCTTGGGACAGAACCTGGCAGTCACTCTTTTGCTCCTGAAGAGAAGACACGCAAAAAAACCCAGAGGCAGACAATGTAGAAGTAGAGATCGGAATGATGCCTGTGACACACAAGGGATGTTATTCACTCTTCTCAGAGTGCTTCCTTATTAGCATTCATGTCTCTGTGGGACAAAGAATCTGGCATTTCCCTTCTTTGCCCCTCAGCATGAACACAGAGCCACTTATAGGAAGCAGCATAGTACTAACACAGGCTGCCTAACTTATTTACACCAAGTCATACCCCCAGCACTCTGGTGGAACTGTCCTTCTCAGTCAAGCTTACCTTGGTCACAGAGTGGCAGGCCCCTTACTCACACAGCATCTCTTGAGCAAAGAGTTCTTCAGGGCATTAGTTCTAGTAGAAGTAGTATCAGGTCTCATTTAACAAGCAGACCAGAGCACACCTAATTAAAACTCACCACATTCTAGTCAAGGGGCAAGCACTGCCTGCCACAGGCAAGGGGAGCCTCTTCAGATGACTGGCCTGAAGGATAGAACAGCAAAAACAACAGCAGAGCACACACAGCACATACCAGAGGTGTTCCCTGAAGCGCCAGGCCCTGGACGCTACGCAATCTCTTCTTCATAAAGCCATTACTCTCAAGAGCAGGATAGAAGGAGGAGACTTAGAAGAAATGCCAAGTAGGAGAAATTCATTCCAAATGAAAGAATAAGATAAGGCCATGGCCAGAGATCTAAGCAAAACAGATATAAGTAACATGCCTGATGAAGAATTTAATGCTATTCATAAGAACACTCTCTGAGCTTCAGAGAAGAATGGAAGACAACAGAGAGACCCTTATCACAGAGATAAAAAGATTAAAAAGGAATCAGTCAGAAATGAGAAATGCAGTAACTCAGATTGGAAACAGGCTTGATGCAGTGAACAGCAGGCTGGAAGACAGAGCAATGCATTAGTGATATAGGGTGATATTAGTGATATAATGGGAAAAAATGAAGCTGAACTAAAGAGAGAAGAATTACAGAATACGAGAATAGACTTAGGGAACCCAGTGACTCCATCTAATGTAATAACATTCCTATTAAGGTGTCCCAGAAGAATAAGAGAGAGAAAAGGGGGGAAGAAAATTTATTTGAGGAAATAATAGCTGAAAAAATTCCTAATCTGGGGAAGGAAACAAACATTTAGATCAGTGGACTCAGGGAACTCCCATGAAAATCAACAAAAGCAGGTCAACACCAAGATTTATTGTAATTAAATTTCTAAATATAGTCCTAAAGAAAAAAAACCTTAAAAGCAACAAGACAAAAGGAGTTCTTAACTTACGAGGGAAGACCTATAATCCTAGCTTCAGATTTCTCCACAGAACTTTGGCAAGTCAGAAGGGAGAGCATGATGTTTTCAAAGTGCTGAATGAGAAAAATCTGCAGCCAGGAATACTCTACCCAGCAAGGCTCTCATTCATAATAGAAAGAGAGATAAAGAGTTCCCCAGACAAAGAAAAACTAAAGAAATTTCTGACCATTAAACTAACCTTGCAAGAAATATTAAAGAGGACTCTGAATGCAAAGGATACACCAAAAGTGACAAAGACAGGAAAGGAGTCAGAGAAAATCTCCAGAAACAACGGCAAAACAAGTAATAAAATCACACTAACTACACTTCTGTCTGTAATTACTTTGAATGTAAATGGACTAAATGCTCCAATCAAAAGACATTGGGTTTCAGAATGGATTAAAAAACAACAACAACAACAACAAGAACCATCAATATGCTGCCTACAAGAGACTCACTTTAGACCTAAAGATACCTGCAGATTGAAAGTGAGAGGATGGAGAAACATTTGTCATGCAAATAGATGTCAAACTAATAAAATCATGAATGTAAGAGGAGAGATCACAACCAACACCAAGGAAATACAAAGAATTTAAGAACATATTATGAGCAACTGTATGCCAACAAATTAGGCAATCTGGAAGAAATGAATATATTCCTCGATTCTTATAAACTGCCAAAACTGAAACAGGAAGAAATAGAAAACCTGAATAGACTCATAACAGCAAGGAAATTGAAGCAGTAATAAAAAATCTCCTGACAAATAAAACTCTAGGGCTGGATGGCTTCCCAAGGGATTCTACCAAACATTTAAAGAATTAATGCCTATTCTTCTGAAGCTGTTTGAAAAAATAAAAATGGAACAAAACCTTCCAAATTCATTCTATGAGGCCAGCATTGCCTTGATCCCAAAACCAAAGACCCCATGGAAAAGGAGAATTACAAACCATTATCCTTGATGAACATGGATGCAAAAATACTCACCAAGATATTAGCCAATAGGATCCAATAGTACATTAAAAGGATTATTCACCATTACCAAGTGGGATTTATTCCTGGGCTGCAAGGATTGTTCAACATTCACAAGTCAATCATTGTGATCTGTCACATAAGTAAAAGAAAGGACAAGAACCACATGATCCTCTCAATTGATGCAGAAAAAGCATTTGGCAAATACAGGATCCTTTCTTGATTAAAACTCTTCACACCGTAGGGATAGAGGAAACATACTTCAATATTATAAAAGCCATCTATGAAAAGGCCACAGTGAATATCATTCTCAATGGGGAGAAACTGAGAGCTTTTCCCCTAAGGTTAGGAACACAACAGGCATGCCCACTCTCACCACTGTTGTTCAACATGAAACTAATAGAACTCCTAGCCTCACCAATCAGATAACAAAAAGAAATAAAAGGCATTCAAATTGGCAAAGAAGTGAATCTCTCTCTTCACAGATGATATGATACTTTATGTGGAAAACTCAAAAAACTCCACCTCAAAATTGCTAAAATTCACACAGGAATTCAGCAATGTGGCAGGATATAAAATCAGTGCACAAAAATCATATGCACTTCTGTAGACTAACAATGAGACAGAAGAAAGTGAAATTGAAGAGTCGATCCCATTTACAATTGCACCCAAAATCATAAGAAACCTAGGAATAAACCTAACCAAATAGGTGGAGGATCTGTATTCTAAAAACTACAGAACACTTATGAAAGAAATCGAGGAAGACACAAAGAGATGGAAAAACATTCCATGTTCATGGATTGGAAAAATAAACATTGTTACAGTGTCTGTGTTGCTCAGAGTAATCTACAGGTTCGATGCAATCCCTACCAAAATACCATCGACGCTTTTCACAGAACTGGAACAAATAATCCTAAAATTTTCATGGAATCAGAAAAGACCCTAAATAGCAAGAGGAATGTGGAAAAAGAAAACCAAAGCTGGTGGGCTTCACAATGCCTGACTTCAAGTTATATTACAAAGCTGTGGTCATCAAGACGTATGATACTGGCACAAAAACAGACACATAGATCAGTGGAACAGAACAGAGAACCCAGAAATGGACCCTCAGCTCTATTGTCAACTGATCTTCGACAAAGCAGGAAAGAATGTCTGGTGGAGAAAGCACAGTCTCTTTAATAAATGGTGTTGGGAAAATTGGACAGCCACATGAGGAAAAATGAAATTGGACCTTTTCCTTACACTGTACACAAAGATAAACTCAAAATGGATGAAAGACCTAAATTGGAGAGAGGAATTCATCAAAATTCTAGAGGAGAATGCAGGCAGCAACCTCTTTGACCTCGGCCACAGTAACTTCTTGCTAAACACATCTCTGAAGGCAGGGGAAACAAAAGCAAAAATGAACTATTGGGACCTCATCAAGATAAAAAGCTTTTTGTAGCACAAAGGAAACAGTTGACAAGACCAAAGGACAACCAACAGCATGGGAGAAGATATTTGCAAATGACAGATAAATGGCTAGTATCCAAGATCTATAAATAACTTACCAAACTCAAATAATCCAGTCAAGAAATGGGCAGAAGTCATGAACAGACAGTTCTCCAAAGAAGACATACAAATGGCCAACAGACACATGAAAAAATGCTCAACATCACTTGGCATCAGGGAAATACAAATCAAAACCACAATGAGATACCACCTTACACCAGTCAGAGTGGCTATAATTAACAAGACAGGAAACAACAAATATTGGTGAGGATGCAGAGAAACGGGAACCCTACACTGTTGGTGGGAATGCAAGCTGGGACATCCACTCTGGAAAACACTATGGAGGTTCCTCAGAATGTTGAAAATAGAGCTACCTTATGATACAGCAATTGCATTCCTGGATATTTACTCCAAAGATAAAAATGCAGTGATCTGAAGGGGCACCTGCACCCTGATGTTCATAGCAGCAATATCCACAATAACCAAACTGTGGAAAGAACCAAGATGTCCATTTATAGATGAATGGATAGAGAAGACATGGTGTGTATATATATATATATATATATATATATATATATGTATATATATATATATATATATACACACATATATATATGTAATGGAATATTACTCAGCCTTCAGGAAGAATGAATATTTACCATTTGCATTGACATGCTTGGAACCAGAGGGTATTACGCTCAGTGAAATAAGTCAGAGAAAGACAACTATCATATGGTTTCACTCATATGTGCAACATAGGAAACAACACAGAGGATCACAGGGTAAGGGAGGAAAAACTTAATAGGAAGTCATCAAAAGAGAAAAATCATGACTTTTTTTTAAATTTAGTTATTAATTTGAGAAAGATACAGAGACAGAGTGGGCACAAGCAGGGGGAGAGGCAGAGGGAGAGGGAGAAGCATACTCACCGCTGAGCTGGGAGCCCAACATGTGGCTCAATCCCAGGACCTGGAGATCATGACCTTAGCTGAAGGCAGACGCTTAACCATCTGAGCCACCCAGACACCCGTGAGAGACTCTTAACTATAGGAAACAAACTGAGGGTTGCTGGAGGGGAAAAGGGTGAGGCCTAGGGTAACTGGTTGGTGGGCGTTAAGGAGGGCTTATGATGTGATGAGCAGTGGTTGTTATACACAACTGATAAATTGTTGAACACTACATCTGAAACCAATGGTGTACTATAGGTTAGCTAATTCAATTTAAATAAATAAAAATATCAACGGTGAGAGTGGACATGTCATATCAGGGTAATTCTGGCCTCATAGAATGAATCTGGAAGTTTTCCTTCCTTTTCTCTTTTTGGAATAGTTTGAGAGGACTAGGTATTAACTTTTCTATGAGTGATTGGTAGAATTTGCTTGTGATGCCATCTGACCATGGACTTCTGTTTTTGGGAGTTTTTTTTATTACTAATTCAATTTATTTTTTGGTTATCAGTTTGTTCAGGTGTTCTGTTTCTTCCTGTTTAGTTTTGCAAATCAATCAACATGTACGCCGTATTAATAAAAGAAAGAATAAGAACATATGACTATGTCAATCGATGCAGAAAAGTCATTTGACAAAGTACAACGTCCATTCATGATAACTACTCTTAACAAAGTAGGTTTAGAGGGGAAATACCTCAATATAATAAAGGCCATATATGAAAAACCCACAGCTAATATCATTCTTAATGGGGAAAAGCTGAGAAATTTTCCTCTACACTCAGGAACAAGACAGTGCTATCTATTCTCTCTACTGTCATGTAACATTGTACTGGAAGTCTGAGCCACAGCAATCAGACAACACGAAGAAATAAAAGACATCCAAATTGGCAAGGAAGAAGTAAAGCTTTACACTATTTGCAGATGACATGATACTCTATTTAGTGAACCTGAAAGACTCCACCAAAAATTGCTAGAACTGATACACAAATTCAGTAAAGTCACAGGATACAAAATCAATGTACAGAAATCTGTTGCATTTCTATACACCAATAATGAAACTGCAGAAAGACAAATTAAGGTACTTATCCCACTTACAATTCCGCCAAAAACCATAAGAAACCTAGGAATAAACCTAACTAAAGATGTAAAAGACCCATACTCTGAGAACAGTAGAACACTGATGAAAGAAATTGAAGATACACAATCAAAATCCTAGAGGAGATCACAGGTAGTAACCTCTTTGATATTGGCCATAACAACTTCTTTATAGCTATGTCTCCTGAGACAAGGGGAACAAAAGCAAAAATAAACTATTAGGACTTCATCAATATAAAACGCTTCTGCACAGCAATGGAAAAATCAACAAAACTGAAAGGCAATGTATGGAATGCAGAATATATTTGCAAATCACATATCTGTTAATGGGTTTATATACAAAATGCATAAAGAACTTACAAAACTCAAACCCAAAAAACAAATAATCCCATTAAAATATGGGCAGTAGATATGAATAGACATTTTTCTGAATAAGGCATACAGATGGCCAACAGACAAATACAAATATTCGACATCACCCATCATGACGGAAATACAAATCAAAACTCCAGTGAGATATCACCTCACACCTATCAGAATGGCTAAAATCAACAACACAGGGAAGTACAGGTGTTGGTGAGAATGTGGAGAATGCACTCTTGGTAGGAATGCAAACTGGTACAGCCACTCAAGAAAACAGTATGGATACTCTTCAAAAGTTAAAAATAGAACTATCCTATGATCCAGCAATTTGCACTGCTAAGTAGTTACCCAAAGGACACAAAAATACTAATTCAAAGGGATACATGCCCCCTGATGTTTATAGCAACATTATCTATAATAGCCATATTTTGGAAACAACACAAATAAATGTCCACTGACTGATGAAGAGATAAAAGGTGGTGTATATATACATATACATATATGTGATACATATATATCTCATATATGATACATGATGATACATATATATCATGATATATATATCAGCCATCAAAAAAATGAAACATTGCCATTTGCAGAGACACATATGGAACTAGAGAGTATTTGCTAAGCAAAATATGTCAGTCACAGAAAGAAATACCATATGGTTTCATTCATAGGTGAAATTTAAGAAACAAAACAAATGAACGTAGGGGAAAAAAGAAAGAAAAGATGAAGAACTAGGCTTTTAACTATAGAGAACAATCTGGTGGTTACCAGAGAGGAGGTAGGTGGAGGGAATCGGTTAAATGGGTTATGGGGATTAAAAAGTGTACTTCTTGGGGGATGAACATTAGGTGTTGTATGTAATGCTGAATCACTAAATTGTACACCTAAACTTAATATAACACTGTATGTTAACTAGGTGATGTTTAAATAAAATCTTTAAAAAAAGATGAAAACAAAAGAAAAAATGCACAAATGAATAGAACTAACACTGGTTGTAGAGGAATAAAATAATGTTGCATTTCTTCTGTCAATTGACTATGTTATGATGAAGAACAATTAATCAATAAATAGTAAATAAATTACTGAATTAAAAAAATTACTGAAATAATACATTGAATCATTTTTAAACTTACTAATAGTGACAGTAAGATAAATAGTGAAAAAAATTGATGTACAATTTAGAATGAACCAAAGAAAAATAGAGAGAAAGGAAATCAAATCAAGACAAAAATAAAGAAAAATGGTAAGAATAAAAAGAGATAACAGACAAAACTATAAAATGTTGTCAAAAATAAGGTCAAATCTGTTATTAGTAAAAATAACTAAAATTGGGTTAGGTAAGTATTCTGTAAAATCAATAAATCACATATTAGAGAAAAAAATACACTACTTTGCTCCAAAAGTCATATTCTTAAACCCCTTAGGAAAGTAGGGGCTGTGAAAAACATTAAAATATAAATAAAAGATGGTTAACTGTTTTAAAGTGAAATAAATTGAATATTGTAGGCAAAGTATTAAAAGGGAGAAAGATTGTTTATGCCCAGTAAGTAAAAATAAAAATTCCATAATCAAATATGGGTAAACACCTTCTATTTTAATGATTGATCAAATTACTTTCATGAACTTAAATTATTTAAAAACACAATGATTAACACTATATAACTATTATGCATATAGACAAATGTCTTTCCATTAATAAGTAAAAACTTGTATAAGTCAATTAGGAAAATATTGTTTCAGAAGGAAACATTAGCAAAAAACATAAATGGTTACTTCTTAAGGCTATTAGTCATAAAACAATTATAAGAATTCAATATCACCAGTGATCACATAAAATAAAACACTGGACACTATATGTAATTCATATGTGGTTGTAAGAAATCAGTAACAGAATTCCAGTATTGTAATTTTGTTTGGAAAGAGCTACCCCTATTTGTTAAAGGTGGGTATACATATTTGTATACTTTTTCTGGAAGGCAAGGTAAAAATGTGAACTATTGATATTTCTCTTTTGGCAATTTTTCTTAAAATGTTTATTAGTGTTAACAAATCTGCCATAAGAATGTTTATTATGCTGTTTATATATAAAAGAAAGGAAGAACAGAAATGTTTTCATTTTAAAAGTGATATTCTAGGAGCACCTGGATGGCTCAGAGGGTTAAGCAGTTTTGCATCTGCCTTAGGCTCAGGTCATAATCAGAGTCCCAGCTGGAGCTCAGAATAGGCCTCCCTGCTCAGTGGGGAGTCTGCTTCTCCCTCTGCCCCTCCCCCTGCTCTTGCTCTTTGACTCTCTCTTTCAAATAAATAAAATCTTCAAAAAAATAAGTGATACTCTACACTTATTACTACAATGCAGCCATTAAAAAGGAAGAACATATATTGATTTGAATTCAAGTAATGTATTAAGAGAAAAATAGAGGTGCTTGGATGGCTCAATCAGTTAAGCCTCTACCAACAGCTCAGGTCTTGATCTCAGAGTCCTGGGATTGAGCCCAGCATGGGCTTCCTGCTCAGGTAGTCTGATTACCCCTCTCTCAAAATAAAATAAAATCTTAAAAAAAAGAGAAAAATAGATTATATAAAAAGCCTTCATGTATTGTGTGTATATGATGTATGGGAAGTGTCTGTGTGTGTGTGTGTGTGTGTGTGTAAAAACATCTGTATCATTTATACCTATTTCTATAAATAGAAATTGTATCACAGTATTAATAGCAGTTGTCTTTGAGAAATGAGATAGTTTTTTTTTGTTTTTTTTTAAGTAGCTTTATTTTCTTCTTTTTCTACAGTTTGGTATGATGTAGTTAATGAAACAAAACAAAAGATAAAATAGAAATCTAATTCACTGAAAAGAAAATAAATAATGCATATAGTTTCTGGGGAAAAATCATTTGTTTTGCAATTTACATATTGTATACTTAAATCTGTATTATAAGTATTAATCATTAATTATATATAATTATTGATATAAATTGTGTATTTGAATATGTAAGACAACTCATAACTGAAGAGAATTGGGCTTTTAAAAAACTGTAATATTCATTTATGAAAATTTGCCATTAAATATTTAACAAAACTAAAACCCTACTATGATCATCTTTACAGTATACAACATGAAAATGTTCTGTAATTTATTTGAAAAGAAAAATATCCAAATGTATTTAAACCGTTAGAAATGTTATACCTGTTAGCACATGTATTAAAAATGCTTGTTAAATAGAATATTTACTTAAATTTATATTTTAAATATTTATTTTTGCTTTACATTTACATAATTTATGACATCGCAATTAACACAAATGATACGTAGATTTTATAACTTGATTTTTTATGTCACTTGTACATTAAGTATCTTTAAATAATAGTGATGGGTCTTTTTGGTATGCTGTGCTGCTATACCAAAGTGCTATACTTTTCCATAGAGAATATTTAGTAATTTGAGAAAAATAAATTTGAAACTAGACTACTATTTATTTTGTAAAGGTAGGTAACAGCATCTTATAAAATCTTGCTTTATTAAAATCCAAAATTCACAGGGATTTTTTCTAATGGAGAAGGAAAGCAATATAACTTTCAATACTTTAGATATTGAAATAATTATATAAAATATTCAGCTGTTATAATTTTGCTTAATGAAATGAAATCTTCCATTATATTGAAATTATATTAGAATCAAATAAGTCTTCTGAAAATTTGAAAATTAAGCAGCCTTAGTAAAGAAATTATGAAGTGTTGCTTATAACAATTAACTTTTTAAAATAAATGATATAAAAAAAGAATGGTGGTGCAGGATGTGAGGTCAGTTAAGTAAACCCTCTATATCCCAGGGTAAATTTTATGAAAGGATGAAGCTTTCTGTTAAAAAAAAAGGTATGGTTAGTATCAGGTTGAATTATGTTGAAAATACAGCTCTCTATATTGTATAAGTAATACTTTATTTACTTTACTTTGTATTGTTTATTTGCTGGAGTGGCAGTAGGGAATGTGGGAAGTTATGAGACTATGTACTACATTAATTTAGACAATTTTTATATTTGGCTGATATAAATAATGTAATTTGCAATACAAAAAGTACCAGTACCAGAAAATTGAAAGCTAGTCTATCTTTTTTTTTCTTTTTTTCTTTTTTTCTTCCTTCCTCCTTTACATTCTGCATATTTCCATCTAAAAGATCTTGAGATTCAGGTACAGATAAGCTATCCCCTTCAACACAGGATTAAAGAATTGAGAAGATTATCAGGGCCCCTTGCCAAAAGAGATATACAGAAGAGGTGATGACATATATAAGATATATAGAAGTAATTATTGATGTAAACATAGGTGTACAAATAAATGTTGATATAAATGTAAATATTATAAATGTATATAGTTCTGTCCACTAAGAAGGCATAGAATAAGTATCAATGCAATAGTATAGAGTATACACCAAATATACAAATTTGGAATTCTAAATACCATTCATTGCTATAAGGTCCCAAGGATTCTTGGAGAGATGGCTGATTATAGGGTTGGGATAGAGAAAGTGTAAGATAAACCTGGAGCATCTTGTACTGAACGTTAAGGAAGTTCTCAAATTAAGATGTACAAATATCTAAAGGATCAGAAGCTGTTTGAAGGAACTTCCACTGGCCAAAACTCGAATAATTTGAGTATCAAAATAAATAATGGTAGTCATAGATTATATCCAATTATATTAAATTAAAATCTGTATCCCTATACTGATAAAGAAAAATAAAAGAATATATAAACAAGGAAAAAATAAAGTTCTATCGAACACTGAAATGCCAACTAATTAATACATAGTAAGGAAGAATGAAATTTAAAAATTATCATTTGGCAACCTTCGGGGCAATAATTAATTAAGAAAAGATTTGTGAATGGATGTTAAAATTACTATCCATATTTGATGTGGAATAAAATATTAAAGAGGCATCTGGTTGGCCCAGTCAGTGGACTGTGTGACACTTGAACTCAGGGTTGTGAGTTCGAGCCCCACCGTACGTGTAGAGATTACTTAAAATAAAATAAGATAAAATCTTTTAAAAAAGGGAATAAAATATTACATAGCCTCAAGGTATCTTCCTATAGTATATGTACTCAATAAAATAGGGAAAAAGCAATTTTGCAATGATAAACCCAGTAGGTGCCACCTTAAGTGGTCAAAATTAACATCAAGATTGTTGGAAGAAATACAATAAAATGCTGTGAGAAAAATATAACATTCTTTCTATGATATTCTGAAAAAATTTTTATAACCTGATTCTGAGCATAAAGAATGTCAGACAAATCCAAATTGAGGGATATTTTATAGAATATTTGAAGGTAGTTTGAAAAACTTCTGGATTCAAGGATATTAAAGATACAAGACAACAAAATCTTGATATGACACTGACTTGGATCATTTTGGCATAAAAAATTACAGAAACTAGAACAAGTTTTATGTATTATATGATACTAAAGCATTAATCTCAGCTGATTTCGATCTCATATAGGATGGTGTCTTGGTCTGTAGAATATGTACACTTAAAATATTCAAGAATAATAAAGTATTATGGCTGCAATTTAGTCTCAAATAGAAGAAAAATTTTTGTATGCTTCTTGAAACTTTGTAGCTATATCATTTTTGTACTAATTGCCAATTGAGAATTTGAGATATCTTTTCATTACCATTAGAGCCCTAATATTTTCAAGGACAACAATATATCTAAATAGTATATTTAACTGGTCTCTTTACACAATTAAGAAGTCAAACCTTATCAATCGAATACTCTGATGTGTGTGGAAATGCAGATTATATGCATAAAAGCCTTTGTAATAATTCTAAAAGTCATTCAGAATTAATGACAAAAGATATGAACTATGATTCAACTTGTTTTCCCATAATTTCTCAAGTAATTCAAACTATAAAATCTCTAGACTGCAAGGAAATCAAAATATAATGCAGAGGTTTTCATGATTAAGGTTTGTAAACTGTTAATTTAGCCTTGATAAGCTTTTATACATTAGATTTGTTAAAATATTTGTAGTCATAAATGAATTAAATTGTTCAGTCTTGAAATTTATAAGGTCATTATATCACTACATAGGTCAATTAAATTAATTTTAAAACTGTAACATAGTTGATGTAAGAGTGACATTATATAGAATGTACTTTTCCTATAAAAGTACTAACAACTCTTAGTAAGCTATTTTGCAAATACGTTATTTGTAAAGAAGCTTTGCATTTATTCAGAACTGACTGTAGTTTATGAATTATCCAGGCCTCTTTTTAATCAGTCTTCTGCCTATTGCCAGCTCTTTGGGAGCTTTTGTTTGCTTCCCCATGGAGACTATTCTGAACTTACCTTCCTTTTCCTCTTTCATTAATCTCTCTTTCCTTTTTCCTCTCTTTCTCTTTCCCCAAGCAAATCCCCTTATGACTGTACAAAGAAACATCCATTAGCTCTGATGCAGTAACATCTCAGTGGTCTAACACCAGGATCACCACCCTCACCAATCCTGATTAAAGTAGAATTTGTCAAATGAAAACAAAACAACAAAGAAGTTTGGTTTGTTTGGTTTTGGTTTTGGTTTTGGTCTAAGCCTAATGCTCCTCTTCCATTATTCTCTGTAATAAGTCATGTAATAGTTGTGACTTCATACTGAAGCTGTTTAAGGACACATTGCAGTACTTTTGAATCTCATTTTCTTAGTTTTCTTAAAATTGCTTTATAAATACCTCCCTTTCCTTTGCAGGCTACTTATTTCTCATATTAAGAAAACCCTTAAGAACACCATTAATTTGTGTAACTTCAACTTTCAGACCAGTCTTAGATGATTCAGCCGTGAATCTTTCTAAGCCCTAAACTATCTTATACAGGTGCATCTTGGTGGCTCAGTCAGGTGTCTACTTTTAGTTCAGGCCATGATCTCAGGGTCCTGGACTAAAGCCCGACATGGGGCTTTCCTCTCAGTGACAAGTCTGCTTCTCCCTCTCTCTTCGTGATCTCTCTTGGTTTTACTCTCTCTCAGATAAATAAAATCTTAAAAAAAAATCCTACCTTATACATATTGGGTACTCCCTTTTAAAATACCTATGGTTGGGGCACCTGAGTGATTGAGTTGGTTAAGCATCAGACTCTTGATTTCAGCTCAGGTCATGATCTTGGGGTTGTGAGATAGAGCCCCACTTCAGGCTCTGTGCTCTTCACAGAGTCTGGTTAAGATTCTCTCCCTCTCCCTGTGCCCCTTCCTACCCCACTCATGCACGCACACACTCTCTCTCTCTCTCTCTCTCTCTCTCTCTCTCTCTCTCTCTCTCTCTAAAAAAAAGAAATAAAATAAAGTAAAATAAAATAATGAAATAAAATACCTATGCTCACTTGGACACTGTCTATACCAAATCAATATCTTGCTGCCCAGAAATATTCTTTTTTTTTGAAGTATTTATTTATGTCCCTATTAGTTAACATATAGTGTAATATTAGTTTCAGGTGTACAAAATAGTAATTCAATTATTTCATGCAACTCCCAGTGTTCCTCACAAGTGTACTCCTTAATCCCCATCACCTGTTTAATCCATCCCTCCACCCACCTCCATTCTGGTAACAATCAATTTGTTCTCTATAGTTAAAAGTCTGTTTCTTGGTTTCTCTCTCTCTCTCTGTTGATTATAAATCAGATGCTATCATTTGTCCACATGTGGTGACAATGGAGAGCAGGCACCAGAGAGTAGCAGATACCATAGTTAAAAAATGATTTCTGGGGTGCCTGGCTAGTTTTTCTGTAGACCATGCAACTCCTGATCTCAAGGTCATTAACTTTGCTCTTTTTTCTCTTTGCTTGTCTGGAAACATATTAAAAGTCAACAAAAAGAAAAATTTCATTCTCATCCTGACTTCTATCTCATTCATAACACCTCCTTTCCCAACTCAGTCTGCAGATTTTTTAGATTTAGCAGACTCAAATTATCCCCTCTTGCTGTACAGTAACATCACATTTATTGATTTACCTCCAGGAGGAACTTTCTAATCAATCCTTCATACTACTATAATAGTGTTTTTTTTTAAATGCAGGTGTCTCATTATTTCCTGGTATAAAATTCTTTAATGGTTATATAAATATGGATTTCAGGATAAAAGTTAGAGCTGAAGTTATAAACAGTAAGTCAAAACATCACTTAAGTTGATAAGACTTAATAAGATCACCAAACTAGTGAGTTAGATGGAGAAAAGAGTAACGTGTTTGTGTTCTTGGGCTAGACAGCATTTAAGGTTAGAGAGAAGGAAGCAGCAGACAGCAGACTGAGAATGGTGATATAAGATATGAGGGAAAGCAAGACTGTGTGCTACAGTAAAAGATGAAGACTGAAGCCTAAGGATTGCTCAATGGATTTAGCAATATCATGGTCATTGTTGGCACTGACAGGAACTATTTTGGTAGAATGTTGAGAATGAAGGCCTTTGCAGTTTCTTTAATAAAGTTGGGAGAACAGGGGTTATAAAAACAAAGTTAGATATTTCTTTAAAAAAATAATTTACCTGCAAACGTGGAGGAAAATATGGGTGACAGAAAGTGGGGAAAGTGTTATCAACATTTGTTTTTTTTCAATAAAGATGAGATACTTAAGATATGTTTTTATGATGATAAGAAAAATTCAGTAGTAAAAGAAAGTTATGACTTTGGGAGACAGTAGAACATTTGGAAAGCAGTTGGTTGCAGGACTCAATATGTATTGTATGAGAAAAAATTTATACATTAATAGAGTATACCCAAGTTTTTTTCAGACCGTTTTTTCTGCCCTGTATCAAATAATATTTGTACTCTCTACATGGCTCATTAATTTTTTAAGTCAGTTCTCTGTATTACTAATATTGTGGGTGATGTTTTGTTTTATATTGTATGTTTATGCATTGTAATCTTGCTAAGCACTCCTAATATTTTGTTCTGAGTTTGGTCTGATGTTTCCATATAAGCTTATATATGCTTCAAATAATGTGGTGCTTATTATTTCCATTCTAATCCTTAAACCTAATTCTTTTTCCTATTCTCTAAACATTGGTCAGTACCTCTAGAAATATATTAAGCATTGATGGCCTTAAAATGAAATAATCATGATATTTATAGATATTCTATCTATAGCTTTAAAGTTTCTATGAAAATGTTTTTTTATTCCATGTGAAAATCATACATACTTGTTAAATGATACTGTACTTATTTCCTAGGGCTATCATAAAATAGTACCACAAATTGAGTGACTTGAAACAGCAGAACTTTATTTTCTCTAGTTTTGGAGGCTGGACATCTAAAATCAAGGTGTTCGCATGGCCGTGCTTCCTCTGAAACCTATAGGGGAGGATCTTTCCTTGCCTCTTAGCTTCTGGTGGTGGTTAGTCCTTAACATTCCTTGGTTTATGACTATATCACTGCATTATTTACTTTTGTCATCACATGGCATTCTCGCTGTGTGTCTCTGTCTTCTCTTTATATAAGGAAGTCAGTCATATTGGAGTAAGGCACAACCTACTGTACTTCAGTATGATTTCATCTTAGTGTGATCACATCTGCAAGGCCTATTTCCAAATATGATTACATTCATAGGCTCTGGAGATTAGGGCTTCAACATATCATTTGGAAGAATACAATTCAACAGTTACTAACTTTTTTTGTATCTGTGAGATAATGAAAAAATCTGCTCTGACTTTGTTAGTATACAAAGGTAGACTTTAAATGGAAAGAAATTAGCATAGAAAAAAGGTCACTTTATAATTTAAAATGTAAATTCATCAGAAAGATACAAAAGGTACAATTTGTCTCATAAAAATAGATAAATTTTTATATTTTGTATTGCATTTTTCTTTTTTCTTATTATGTTCAGCTAGCCACCATATAATACATCATTAGTTTTTGATGTAACATTCAATGCATTTTTCAGTCCTTTGGAATTTTTGGTGTTTTCTGGCCAGCATATAGTCAATTTCTTTTAAAATGTTTACATTTGTGGGGTTTTTTTTAAGTTTTTATTTTAATTCCAGTTAGTTAACATACTGTGTTATATTAGTTTCAGGTATAAAATATAGTGATTCAACAATACCATACATCACCCAGTGTTCATCATAACAAATATACTGTTAATTCCCATAACCTATTTAACCCATCCCCCCACATCCCTTCAAGTAATTATCAATCTGTTCTCTATAATTAAGAATCCATTTGTTAATTTATCTTTTTCTCTTTTTTTTCCTTTTGCACATTTGTTTCTCAAGTTCCACATATGAGTAAAATCATATGGTATTTGTCTTTCTCTAACTTATTTCACTTAGCTTTCTAGTCTTTAGCTCCATACATTTATTGTAAATGGCAAGATTTCATTCTTTTTTATGTTTGAATACTATTCCATTATTTGTGTGTGTGTGTGTGTGTGTTTGTGTGTGTGTGTGTGTGTGTGTTTGTATACACATATGCCACATCTTCTTTATCCATTCATCAATTGATGAACAGCTGGGCTACTTCCATAATTTGGCTACTATAGATAATGCTGCTATTAACATAGGAGTGCATGTATCCCTTTGAATTAGTGTTTTTGTATTTTAGGGTAAACACCCAGTAGTGCAATTAATGGATCATAGGGTAATTCTATTTTTAACTTTTTGTGGAACTTCCATACTTCCATTCCACGTGAGCTGCAGCAATTTTCATTCCCGCCAACAATGCATGAGTGTTCATTTTTCTCCACATTCTCACCAACACCTGTTGTTTCTTGTTGATTTTAGCCATTTTGACAAAAATGTTTGTATTGAATTATATGTGTATTTAGTACATATTAGATATAGTGATCTCTAGATATTATTTAGGTCAAATGTCCTAATTGTTGTTTATCTATATTGTTACTGATTTTTTTTCTCCTAGTGATTGACTATTTTCAAATAGAATAAATATTAAGATAAAGAGAGTTTGAAAATAGAATTTTGGAGAAATATGGACCTTGTAAAAGATTAATCAAAAGAAAGCTGATATCCCAGTACTAACCACAGACAAGGTACACTTTAAGACAAGAAGCATTACCAGAGACAGTGAAATGTTTAATACTAATGAGTCAATCTACAAGACTAAATGATAATTCTATTAGACAATAATTTTTAGTACAGTTTTAAATGAGATGCAGATTCTGTCTAGTCTGAGGACATGTAAAGCATCTGAGGATTCACAAAACAAAACAAAACACATACTGATTGGAGAGCATAGTTTTATGAGCTAACATGACTGGATCAATCCTTATTCAAATACTGTTGGTTCTGATGACACAGAAACTTGATTTTTTTTTTTAAGCAGTGAGGCAGTCAATAATTTAACATAATATAAGATTTTATGAATATCTATCTTATTGTACAAATAAGCAGAGGGAAGAAATTGGTGCCATTGAGATAAATTAAGAACTGTTGCAGTGGGATTAGGAATGGTTTTATTTTATTAATGCACAATTGCAATGATTATGATCATTATTAATAATGTGAAAATAGAAGGATGGAAGAAATTATAAATCCATTCTGACACAGGAAACAGAAAAAAGGATTTATTATATACATTTTCTTTTCCAAAATGTAGTGATTTGGGTAGAAATGATGATTTTGAAGATGGCAAGCAAAAGGTACTGATTTCAGTTTTAGCTTAGTTATTACTGACTGTGGGCTCACCAGAAACAAACAAAATGTGCAGATCAAGCAAAGGTAAGTTTATTAGACTTCCTATAATAAAGGAGTACAGCACCTTAAATTTAACAGCACCTCAATATTGCCTTAAGTCAAGGAAATAAAAGAATATTTACAAAGCTTAGGATACGGGCTATGATATTTTAAGGTACTCTTAGATGGGAAAAACTGGTAGAGTTTTGGTATAGTTTATGGCATATTAGCTTTAGATTGGTGGGCTGAGAAGAGAGGTGTTGAAGCAAATTCAGTGAACAGGCTGTTAGTAGATATACACTTAGTTCATTTATAGAAATTAATGTAACTCACTATATGTATTTTTCATTATTTTAATGCTTCTTCATCTCAGGTGGTTACTAGTTCTCTGGCAAAAAACAGAACAAACCAAAAAAACAAATGGAAACAAATATATACATAAAAAGGAAACACAAGCAAACAGAAAACCTGCACATAAATTATTTTAGGAGGCAAAATGCCTCTTATTATCAGACCTAACTTTTATTCTCAAAATAGCCAAGTTTGTCTTTTGCTGTGGGAAAGAGGTGCCCTAGAATAGAGAAAAGCTATGTATACCACAGGAAAGAGACACCTGAATTGAGGGCAAAGTTTAAAGGGGAAATAACAAGGGAAAAGAGAACTAGGGACTGGGGAGTCCTACAATTCTTAACTGTGGATTTAATGTCTGCTTTATCTTCCTATCTTATTCTCAGGAATAAATTTAATGATAAGCGGGTTGAATTGAATTATAAGGCTTGATTTTGAAGACTGAAGTTCTAACCTCCCCCCACCAGTTCTCTCTCTCTCTCTCTCTCTCTCTCTCTCTCTCTCTTTTTCCCTGTTCATTATCTGGTTTTCTACACTACAGTTAGTCCCATAATATAAGATATTGCCCTATTCTAAAATGCAACTACCAAGGAAAAATAACACTTCATGCTTTATGATTTCTTGAATGTGAAATGTGAATGATTTTTTAAGATCCTTTTCTGACATAAAACAAATTATTCCATAACCTACTAATGGGGTTCAAAATTTGGAGTTCAGAAATTTCAATCACACAAAATACAGTGTATATCACTTCAAGATTAGTGTAGGGGTGTGGGGTGACTCAGTAGGTTGGGTGTCTGCCTTTGGCTTGGGTTGTGATCCCAGGGTACTGGGATCAACCCCAATGTTGGGTTACCTGCTCAGTGGAGAATCTGCCTCTTTCTCTCTTTGCCTTTCCACCCATTTGTGTGCTCTCTCTCTCTCTCAAATACATAAAATCTTTAAAAAGAAAAAAGATTAGTGCAATAAATATTGTTCATTCTTCAAGTAGCTATGTTAAAAATGAAGAGATTTATTTATTAGTTTTCATTTGTTAAACCATTAAGAAATAAATCTCTTAATCTCAGAATGTCAAAATTACCAGATACCATCTATTATTATTATTATTATTATTATTATTATGTTTTTAGAGAGAGGGAGAGAGAGAATCTTAAGCAGGCTCCTGGAGCCTAATACAGGGCTCACTTTCACAACACTGAGATCATGACCTGAGCCAAAATCAAAAGTCCCATGCTTAACAGACTGAGCCACTCAGGCTCACCCAGAGACCATCTCTTCTTGACCAGCCTTAGAAGATATCAACTTTAGTGAACCTCACCTCTGTTTGGTGACGGGGTCTGGGAAGAGAAACAAGCAAATCTTATTACATGCAAATTAAATTACTGTGGAGTTCTATTGAGAAAATGTTATCCCTTAGCTTCATAACTGTCTATGAAAGAGCTGCTTAGCCATTCAGTTCTTATATTTTTCATCTGTAAAATGCAAATAGTGTGAATGATGCTGAACAATGGAACATTTTTCACTGATGCTTATAGTAAGATCTTAGCTTCCAAACTCTTCCCCCTACATCCTTGCTAAATTCAAATTGACCATCCAGTGGCTATGAAACTGAGTCTTGCTGTTCATGCATCCTGTTCTAAGATTAGGAAAACCTGTCCACACACCTTCTGAGATTTTTTTTTAATTGAAGATTAATTGACATATAATATTGTATTAGTTTCAGGTATACAACATAGTGATTCAATATTTTTATATATTATAAAATGTCACCACAATGAGTCTACTTACTGTCACCATACAAAGTTGTTAGAATATTATTGACTATATTCCCTACACTGTATATTATATCCCCATATCTTTTTTCTTTTATAACTGTAAGATTGTACCTCTTAATCCTCTTCACCTGTTTTGTCCACCTTACCACACCTTTCCCCTCTGGCAACCATGTTTGTTCTCTGTATCTATGAGTCTTTTTTTATTTTGTTTTTTTGTTGTTGCTGTTTTAGTCTTCTTTTTAAAGATTTTATTAATTTATTCATGAGAGAGAGAGAGAGTCAGAGGGAGAAGCAGGCTCCCCACTGAGCAGGGATCCTGATCCAGGACTCCATCCTAGGGCCCTGGGATCATGACCTGAGCTGAAGGCAGACTCTTAAACATCTGAGCCACCCAGGGGCCCTGTTGTTGTTTGTTTGTTCTGTTTTGTAGATTTCACATACAAGTGAGATCCTACATATTTGTTTTTCTGTCTGACTTATTTTATTTAGCATGATATCCTATAGGTGCATTCATATTTTCAAAAGTGGCAAAATTTTATTTTTTTGTGATAGAGTAGTATTCTCTTATATATGTTAATTATATCTTCTTTATCCATTCATCTATCAATGCACATCTAGCTGCTTCCATATCTTGGCTATCATATATAATACTGTGATGAACATAGGGGTGCATATGTTTTTTTTCAAATTACTGTTTTTGTTTTCTTCAGATAAATACCTAGAGGTAGAATTGCTAGATTGTATAGCAGTTATTACTTTTAATTTTTTTGAGGATGCTCCATACCGTTTTCCATAGTGCTGAAATAATTTACATCCCCAGAAACAGTGCACAAGTTTTCTCTTTTTTTCCACATCCTTGCCAACACTTGTCATTTCTTGTCTTTTTGATACTAGGCATTCTGCAAGTGTGGGTGATGAGGTGATATCTTATTATCATTGTGGTTCTGATTTGCCTTTCCCTGATGATTAGTAATATTGAGCATCCTTTCATGTGCCTCTTGGTCATCTGTATTGTCGTCTTTAGAAAAATATCCATTCAGGTCTTCTGCCCATTTTATATTCAGATTTTTTTTTCATATTGAGTTGCCCAAGTCCTTTATATATTTGGGATGTTAACCCTTTATAGGGAATATCATTTGTATATATCTTCTCCTATTGTGTATGTTACCTTTTCCTTTTATTGATGGTATCCTTTGTTATGCAAAACCTTTTTCAGTTTGATATAGTCCCATTTGTTTATTTTTGCTTTTGTTGTCTTAACTTTAAAATACAGATACAAAAAAAATATTGCCAACGCTGACATCAAGGATCTCACTGTCTGTTTTTATCTAAGAGTGTTATGGTTTCAGGTCTTAATAAGTCTTCAATCCATTTTCAATTTATTTTTGTATATAGCATAAGAAAGTAGTCTACTTTCATTCTTTTGTGTGTAGCTGTTCAGTCTTTTTCCCATAATATATTCTTTCCCCCCTTGTCATAGATAAATTGACTATATGAGTTTGGTTTTCTTTCTGGGCTCTTTATTTGATTCTATTGATCTTTGTGTCTGTTTTATGTGTCCATATCATACCATTTTGATTACTATAGCTTTGTAGTGTAGTTTGAAATCTGGGAGTGTGATACCTCCACCTTTTTTTTTTCCCCCTCAAAATTGTTTTGGCTATTCAAGGTCTTTTGTAGTTCCCTACAGATCTTGGATTATTTTGTCTAGTTTTGTGAAAAACTGCCATTGTTATTTTGATAGAGCTTGCATTGGATCTGTAAATTGCTTTGAGTAGTATGGACACTTTAACAATATTAATTCTTCTAATCCACGAGCACAGTATATCCTTCCATTTATTTGCTTTATCTTCAGTTTTTTTCATTAGTGTCTTTCAGTTTTCAGAGTACAGGTCCTTTACCTCATTGGTTAAATTTATTTCACATATCTTTTTTGGTACAATTGTAAATGGAATTGTTATCTTAATTTCTCATTCTGATAGTTATTACTAGTGTATAGAAATACAACAGATTTCTGTATATTGATTCTGTATCCTACAACTTTTCTGAATTCATTTATTAGTTCTAAGTGAATAATTCTGAAAACAAAACTAAACCTTGCCTGACCTTCCCCAGCTTATAAATCTGTATGCTAATTATTCCTTCACAATATCCATCTTGCTGTGTTCTAACATTGAAAAGTTTTTAATGAAGGCTTAATCTAATTGATTTTGATTTAGTTTTTCTCATCCCATAGATTTAATGCCTGGGAAATATTGGATAAGGATAGGACATGACAAAAACACTATTTCTCCCTTATTATAGGCCTCAATGGCTAGAAATCTGGGTGAGTTCTTCACCTGTCTGGTATTCTGCCCTTTTGTGTTAGTATGCTGCTCAAGCCTTTTTATCATCACTACTGTCATCATCATCCTTGAATAAGATTCCTCTACTTGTTTTTGTCACTGCTAGGATCCCTTAAGGTGAGGCAAGAGTGCTAGGATTTGATTAGGGGGAGCTTACTTGTATTTTTCATTTCTCACCACTGGAAGGCAATAGACAACTGTCAGCTGGACAGCTTATACCAACCTGGTGCCCTATTTGTATAGATGCCTACACCCCAATTATTTGAATGCTTCAAGGCATTTCACAGGAAAATTCATAACTAAAATAGCCATTGTGAGGAAATTTGTTGTAAAAAAATTTTGTTTATTTGAGAGGTATCTTAAGACAAAAAAGGTAGAAATCTGGTAGGAAGATTGCATAGCCAGATCAATCTAAGACAGATCACTTGAGAGAGATTGTTTTACTTAAATAAGCTGTAATAACTCTTCTGTGTGAGTCAGTTTGTGTGTGTTTTCAGGTTTCAAAATGTGCTTTCTGCTTGTAATCATTCTTTCTGGCAGAGGGAAGACAATTAGCTTGTAACAATGATAATTCCACATTTGTCTAAAATAAGCTCCTTAATTTTCCTCTGTTTGTGTGTGTGTATATGTGTTCTTCCATTTTTTCCTTCTCTTTGGATATTTTTAATATTAATCAGATTTTTTTGTTATTATGGTTATAATCTAAGAATATATATATCATGCTGTTATATTTTGCAAAAACATGGTCTGTGTTTAAAAAAATCTTTAGCTGGGCATGTAATAGATAGCCTTGTTAGCTAGTTACTAGATGAGAAAAAGGACTCTCCATCTAAATAAGAGTACTTCTAAACATGATCTAAAGAGTCACTCACTTTAGTTTATGTATACTTATAGTTATATTAATAAAGTTTGTGTATTATTTCTGATAACTATATGAATCTTTGAACAAATTAGCATTATTTAATTATATTGATGTAAAGATTGCTGTCACCTTCTACATCTTACTATGTAAAATTAATGTCAACCTACTTTCCTAGTATATGTAACACTAAGATTAAAATTCTTATTTAATTTTAATAAATTTTCTACATTTCTGAAAGTCTAATGAATTGTCATTGTTTTCAAAAATATTTAAAATTTAGAAATATAAAAAATTGTATTAAAGTAAACTTATAAAAATGGATGTCTTTTAAAAAAGGTTAAGCTCAGGGCACCTGGGTGGTTCAGTCAGTGAAGCATCTGCCTTTGGCTCCAGCCATGATCCTAGGGTCCTGGGAATGGGGTCCTGCTTTGGGCTCCTTGCTCAGCAGGGAGTTTGACTTTGCCTGCTGCTCCCTCTGCTTTTGGTTTCTCTCTCTCTCAAATAAATGAGTAAAATCTTTCAGAAATAATAATAAATTTTTAAAACTTAAAAAGGTTAATTTATGAATAAATTCTTAAAGCATTACAGATAAGACCCAAACTCTTTATTTCAGTTATAATTTTCTAAGTTTTAATTTTAAGACATTACACTAATGTAATATACTTTCTTTCAAAGTAAGAAAACGTTATAAACTTCAGTGTCTAAACTTATTTACCCTATTCTTATACATTTTAGAATGTGCAAATGCCTTTTGATAATGCTATATTTGTGTGTTTATTTTTCTTGTCACCTTAACATTTATTAAACATTGACTTAAAATATATGGTCACAAAGATAAAGAATTAGGAAGTTTGTGATTTTCTTTATTCTAATTTTCTCTGTCTTTGGAAGAAACAAGAATTGATAACTGGTTAAAGGTGTTAATTAATAAAAAGTATTTGAGACCATGCTTAGTATAATAATTACAGAGAGACAGGAATATATGCAAGATAATAGATATGGTTTGTATATTTCTCAAAGAAATCATTACAGGAAATTGATATGGGAATTGTACTTATAAATATGCATTGCTTTAATGTTGATAAAGTCATTTGTATTTTAAGCTCAAAGTATGATTTATAAGGGTATGATTAATATACCTTAATATAAAAACCATTGATAGGGGCACCTGAGTGGCTCAGTTGGTTAAGCATCTGCCTTTGGCTTAGGTCATGATATATGAGTCCTGCGACTGAGCCCCAGGTTGGGCTCCCTGCTCAGCGAGGAGTCTGCTTCTCCTTCTCCCTCACCCTCTGCCTCTTCCCCTGCTCATGCTCTGTCTCTCTCTCAAATAAATAAATAAAATCTTTAAAAAAAAACAAAAAACCATGAATATGTTAAAATTTTGATTTGTTTAAAAGATTTGTTTATTTTACAGAGAAAGAGAGAGAGAGCAGGCATGGTGGGAGGAACAGAGGGAGAGAATCTTCAAGCAGACTCCCCGCTGAGCACTGAATCCAATGCAGGCTCCATCCCACAAGCCATGAGATCGTGATCCAAGAAATCATGATCTGAGCTGAAACCAAGTCAGTTGCTTAACCAACTAAGCCACTCAGGTGCCCCTAAAATTTTGATTTATTTTGATTCATTATTAATTTTTTATTCATAAGGATAAGTAGGTACATTTTTAATGAAAAATATTACTTGATATTTAGGAAAGATTAGAATTTGTTTCTTTCTGTAAAATAAAGTTATTCTCTGCCAAGAAAATAATTTATGGTTTTAAAAGTTATGTTCCTTATAATCATTGTTCCCAATGCTGTGATTTTTAGTAACTACTGAAATAATAATTTTTCTCAATTATTACTTTCCTATATTCAAGACTAAATTCAAAAGAGTATGAAGGGTAGTAGCCTATGTTGCCCCAAAGTATAAATGTAGGAGTTCAGGACATGCCACCCCACAATATGCCACTTTGGTATATTATTTTCAGCTGTAGTCCTTGGAAAACAGCAAATGCAGGGAGAGGCTTTCTCTGAATTCCTCATACCTGCCTAAAGACAGATCCTCCAAAAGGAACTCGATTGTCAGAAACTCCTCCCCTGGAGTTTGTCAACCAGGGAAGACTGTTATCACAGGAGAGGAGACTAGAAATCAATGCTGCCCTCAAATACTGTTATAAACTATCATATTTCCCATCTACTTCTCTAAGGGCCCTTGCAGTTTTCCTAAAAACCACTTCCTCTCTTCAAGAAGCCTATCCCCACCCCCCACATTTTCCTTTCCCTATTAATATAGTAAATACTATCCTAAATTCTAAAGCTATCTTTTTGAATTATTCCTTTTTTTCTGGCTACCCCCTAATGTATATATGTGGTATACATGTTATTAAACTTCTGTTGTTTTCCTCTTGTTAATCTTCTTTTTTTGGTAGGAGTCTCAGCTAAGTACTCAGAAAGTAGAGGAAAAATTATTTTCCCTTTCTGATAATAGGTACAACTCTTAAGATATGCTTTATTTATATAACTCTTTTTGGGTTTCCTGGAATAGTCATCAGGTAACAAGAAGATTTGCTTCTTTGCTTTTTAAAAAGAAGAATAAAAATAATTAAGTTTTCTATTCTCCAAATTTTAAGTAATTTCTAACTATGGTGAGAATTCTATCTTTACTAAATGATGGGGGAAAAACATGATGAGAGAAATGCAGTCCTCATATTTGTGTTATGTGAAAGTAATATATATTAATATAAGTATGTTTCAATAATTGCATATTTTAATAATTGTATGCTTCTTAGGTTAAAAGAAGTATACTCAAATTCAAGTATACAAACTGGTACAAAAACTGTCTATAAGGTAATTTTTGTTTCTAGATATTAATAATGTCTCATGTGTGGGCAATTAGTGGCAATTATTTATGTATGTTTTATTATTACATCAAAGGCCCTGGAGATTGGTCAGTGTCTTCCCAGTTTATACCTGATGATGTCCAGGGTAATTATTAACTCAATCATTATGAGTTAATTGCATGTTATTCCTCTACAGAGGATTCCTTACTTTTCCATGCTCTTATTGTTGGCTAACAAAATAATAGAAGCAAACTGACTAAAATCTTAAATTAGGATTGATAGGGCAGTTTCACTTAAAAATTTTGAGACTAGTTCTACCATGTTTTCCATCTGCCAAACTTATAACCCTGACAAAATTGTCAAGGTGAGACATAGTAAGAACCAATGCATAAAGATCATTTGAACATTTGCAAGTGAATTTTAAATAATTGCCTTCATCCAGTGGATTTGTTTTCTTGGTTGGGACTAGGAAAGATAAGTGGGAAATTAAGGTGACATCTCAGGGTCTATTAATGATCCTACTTCTTATGTTTCTTAGCAGAGTAGTCCCATATTTTATGCTGCCCAAATTCTTTTTTTTTTTTTTAAGATTTTATTTATTTATTTCACAGAGGGAGAGAGATCCACAAGGAGGCAGAGAGGCAGGCAGAGAGAGAGGGGGAAGCAGGCTCCCTGCTGAGCAGAGAGCCCGATGTGGGCCTCGATCCCAGGACCCTGAGATCATGACCTGAGCCGAAAGCAGAGGCTTTAACCCACTGAGCCACTCAGGCGCCCAAATTCTCTTTTATTTTTAAGATCTTTTTTTATTTATTTGACACACAGAGAGTGATCGCAGGTAGGCAGAGAGGCAGGCAGAGAGAGAGGAGAAAGCACACTTACTGCCTAACAGGGGGTCTGATGCGGGGCTCTATCCCAGGACCCTGGGATCATGAACTGAACTGAAGGCAGAGGCTTTAACCCACTGAGCCACCCAGGCGCCCCTGCTGCCCAAATTCTTAAATGTTTCTGTGTAACTACTAACTGCTAACTCAAGAGATGATCTCGCCACCTCATAGAAAGTCAAAATACCGTATTTTAGTCATCCCTCAAGAACCTTAACTTCTGAATGCTTCTCCTTATCTCCTATTCCTAAATGTAAATTAAGTAGCTAATAGTTGTTAAACTAAGGTCCCATCTTCTTGCTCCTGCTCCCTGAAAAATACTCATTTTTAGCTACTCTCCATTTCTCAGCATTCTTAAAATGCTTGAATTACAGAATTGTAAATGTAAAATACGTATGCAAATTATTTAGCACAGAAAAGGCTTTATAGCTGATCTTCCAAAGATGATAGTAATACTATCTGTCAATAATTATATAGTAATGATGATGATAGTAATACCATGCTGTCAATAATTAAAACAACATCTGTAGCCTGATTTCATGGATGGTGATGATGATGGTAACAATGAAGTCTAGAAAGGTAAACAGTAAGTAATTAGGTAGCAACTCAGAACAATCACAATGGAACAAAACTTTTTGAGTATAGACCAAACCCAAAGAGAGGACAACATTACCAACAGCAAATTGAAACAAAACACCAGATTACTTTGGAGATTTTAAGTTATTATTTTCATTAGTAATATTGTACAGCATTCCAGATTTCAAGTCATTGTTTCTTTCTTTCTTTTTTTTTTTTTTTAGATTTTATTTATTTGACACAGAGAGAGATCACAAGTAGGCAGAGAGGCAGGCAGAGAGAGAGGAGGAAGCAGGCTCCCTGCCGAGCAGAGAGCCCAATGTGGGGCTCGATCCCAGGACCCTGAGATCATGACCTGAGCCGAAGGCAGAGATCCTAACCCACTGAGCCACCCAGGCACCCCTCAAGTCATTGTTTCTTTACTGATGTTCCCCCCTAAGTTTCCTGCAGATATTTTTAAGGACAGTGAATTTTATAGGTTTCTTATTTCCATGCCAAACCTGTAGAAACAAAGCAGGCCTTTCCTGCCACATAAGCCTCTGACATTAGATTAGAAATAATAACAAAGCAATTATTTTCCTCATTGTAACAGGGACAAGTCTAAAATTTTGTAGTCTCGTCCCTTGATACCAAGTTTTGTAGTGTTAAGTAAAGGACTTGCACATGTTTGAGAAAATGTTTAGATTCAGAGTGGATTCACTTTTAAAATTCTCAAGGAAACTTAGTTTGTGAAACTCCAACACTGAAAGGCCAACTTTGCCTTGAGATCAGGATCCATTAGCCCTTGTTCAGAGTCCCATTCTTTTCCCAGGAGATCAGGCTTGGCAAAGAAAAAATCAGTTATCATTAATTCCTTGCATTTGTAAGAGAAGTTGCTTCTGAACTTCTTTCTTAACTCAATCCACCTGAAATCTAGATTTCTTAAGTGAATTGACCTTGAGTGTGGTAGCCAGAGTCTTTATAGAACTGTATACCAGTTCAACTTTTAGAGAGGTTGGGTCTGTTCTTAGTGGAGTTATCTTTTGACTCAAGAGGTAAATGAAGGTTAAAATTTACCAGGCAAGCAGTTTCTAAAGGATCTTTTGAATTTGATTGTCTGAAGATTTACAGGGAAGTGTTGCCCATGTCTCTTTTTATTATAAATTAATTGAACCACATATGTAAGTGGATTGAGTTAATTTAGATTATTCAAATTTTCAGATAAAGTGATTACAAATTAATCAGTAAAATTTTTTTGTTTGTTTATTTGTACTAAATTTTGTTTAGGTTTTGTGATGCTAACAAAATTTGTTAGCTTCTCTCTTATATGACCATAATTAATTACCTTCTTTCCTGTAAATGGATACTATTCATTCATTGAAAGGGTGAGGTTTTTTCACCATCTTTGAATGTAGGCTGACTTTGGCAGCTTGCTGGACCAATAGATTCCACAGAATGACAGTGTAGCTAGGTCATAAGCAGTTTCACAGCTTTTGCCTGGACCTCTTGGAATGCTTTTTCTTGGGAAACTTGTACTAGGAAACATAGCCAGTATATTCAAAGTTGGAATAATTCAGGCCATTTGGAGGAAGAGATACCATGTGGAGAGAGAGAAAAGCTAAGACACAACAAGGCACTAGATACAAGAGTTAAAAAGTCCTTTTTTTTTTTTTAAAGATTTTTATTTATTTGACAGAGAGAGAGACAGCAAGAGGGGGAACACAACACAAGCAGGGGGAGTGGAGAGGGAGAAGCAGGCTTCCCGCAGAGCAGGGAGCCTGATGTGGGGCTTGATCCCAGGACCCTGGGATTATGACCTGAGCCGAAGGCAGACGCTTGACTGGGCCACCCAGGCGCCCCTCTTTTTTTTTTTTTTAAGATTTTATTTATTCATTTGAGAAAGAGAGAGAGGGACAGAGCAAGCACAAGCAGGGGGAGAGGCAGAAGCAAACTCCCCACTAAGTTGGGAGCCCAACGCAGGGCTCAATCCCAGGACCCCAGGATCATGACCTGAGCCAAAGGCAGATAACCATCTGACGCTAACCCCATCCAGGGGCCCCTAAAAAGTCCTCTTCTAAGTGGATTCTGCAGCTTAGCCACAACAGAAACCCAATCCCTGAGCCACAAAATTATGAGCAATATAAAATAGTTATATAGAGTGATTAAATGTTAGACTGATTTTAATGAGATTGATAACTGTGAGAGAATTTGATAGTCATCTTATTCTATAACAAAAACTTAAACAAGTTGCATTCCTTTGAGATTGTCAGAATTGTCAGTGCTTTGAGGATGCTTCTGATGATTATTTTGAAGGTGAGTGAGGAAATGTTATTGGAGCCTAGAGAAAAGGGGACTTTATAATGTAGTAGAAGAAATTTTGGCAATACCTGTGGTAAAGTAGAAAACAAAAAGGGTAATAAATAATAAACCTTTGTTCTGGCTTGGGAAATTTCCAGGTAGTATCTAGAAATTTCTACTTGTCTCTTCTAGATACCTGTTTATAAAATAGAAAAGGGAGATCAGACAAAGAAGGAAATGTTCCATTTTTGAAGAGAATTTTTAAAAGTATGCAGAGGACCCAGGACTTTCTTGTTTCAGAAAATTTTCATCTTCCTTACCTCTTAGGTAAAAATTAGCAAGGTAAAAAGTAGTCTCACAGAAAGAATCAAATTTAATAGGGTACAAATTGAGAAGGCTTCAGGGTCAATTTTATAAAAGAATGGCTCCAAGATCCTGTGTTGATACCTCTGGAAGATGGAAGGCCATCCCTGTTAGTACTTTTTAGAATCTTACAAGAGTATTCTTAGACCCCCTCTGCTGTAAAAGCATGACTCTAAGAATCTTAAGGACACGCCACACTGACCCTTTTAGCTAGACAAAAACACTTGTAAGAATCTTAAGGGAAACATTGCATAGCAACTTGACTTTTGAGCCAAGGCAGAGCAGAGCTTGTCTTGAAAAGAAATGTGGATATGGTTTTCATGTAATGGAGTGGATTAAAACCTGATACACTACAAGCTCACAAAGTCTTAAACACATTATATCAGCTTAGATGAAAAGGAGCAGAGATAATATAAAATGCAAATAAGTCTTTGAGCTCTTAAACTTCTTTATGCAGGAAACAGGCTGAAAAGCTTATTTCATAATGATTATGGTCTCTATTTCTTATGGTAAAGGACAGAACCAAGAACTCAGTACGTGAAACAAAGAGACATGGAAAATTGTCACGGGAACCATAATCAAGAAATTAGAGACATGGACCAGTGGCTATAAAAGATAAATATATTAAAGTATAAAATATCCTCTTTATCATAGAAAAAAGGCTAATACACCCAGAAACACCAACTAAGTGAGAAAGCTGTTATCAGAAGTGGATCATCTAGCCCTAGTCATGCCAAAGAAACTGTCTAGCTGAGCCCTCTCAATGTCTGATCCATAAAATTGCAAGCAAAGTGAAATAGTTGTTTTAACACACTTAAGATTTGGAGTAATTTATTATATATCAGTAAATAAGTATGTAATTGGAGCTTGCCTTTCTTTACTACATTTAGTTTAATTAGTGATTATGAATTAATCTGGGTTTTTCCCTTGAATCAGTAGAATATAAGATTTAAATCAGAGCTGTAATCCTCAACCCCTCCTCAGGGTTTCACAGCATAAACAAAATTACTACATGTTCTCAACAAAGTAATGTTAAATGAATGAGCTCCTTGAACTTCTGCTTTTTTTTTTTTTTAAGATTTTATTTATTTATTTGACACAGAGGGAGAGAGATCACAAGTAGGCAGAGAGGCAGGCAGAGAGACAGGGAGAGGAGGAAGCAGGCTCCCCGCCGAGCAGAGAGCCCGATGCGGGCCTCGATCCCAGGACTCTGAGATCATGACCTGAGCCGAAAGCAGAGGCTTTAACCCACTGAGCCACCCAGGTGCCCTGAACTTCTGCTTTTGAGAAGACATTATCAGCATATTTACTGGTTGATAATTCTTATCATCCTAAAGATAGGCCCTTTGATAAATTATTTGGAATTTGGTGTTTACTATGTTCCAGGCACAGTTTTAATATTATCCTCACAGTAACCCTTGTTGACATTATTATTGTAGAAACCTAGGTTCCTGGGGATAGGTTAGCAAGAAGGATGTTTATAAGAGACTGCTCTTAAAATCAACATGTCTGAAAGGAAGAAAATAGAAACAGGAGTGAAGATAGGGAAATGACATATATTTTCACCATCAGTGTTGGTTCACACCATGGAGAGAACTAGAGTTAACGTCATCTTTCAAATCAATCCAGTGCTTTCTGAGACTATTATAATTATTTATTTTAGTTATTTGTGAATTCCAAATTAATTTGACAAGACCAACCAGTATAAATCTTATCAGAAAGGTTGATAAATTCATACCAAAAAAAAAATCACAGAACAGTCCCAAATATGCAAGTGAAAAGAACAGTTAATACCAAGATTTATGATTTTAAAATAACTTCTGTATAAAATTTTCTACTTTAAAAAGAATTAATAAAATTGCTTGCAATCTGGAATGCTGCAGCTTATTTGTAATAAATTTAAGATTATTACCACTTTAGTCAATTGTCTGTATGTATTTTTATAATTGAGAAAACAGTATTTAGTTCTGAGTTACCTGGAAATCTCAAGATTTGCTAATTAATATTTGTACTAATATTCTCAATCCTAATTTTTAATCATATAGAAATATATAAAAATTCAGCTCAGTATTTTCAGGCTTTTTACCTTTACTCAGAGAACCTTTTAAAAAAGATATATTTTCAACCTAAAATTTTTTGAATAAGCTATTTTTTAATATTTATTTTTAAAGTGTTTCCAAATTTGGATGTGGGAAGTTTTAGGCCACCTCAGTAAAAATTCTGTTTCACTATATAATGTAAATTTATGCAATTAAAAAATAGAACCTACATCAAAGTTTTATTCTCAAAATATATGTCAAGGAACAGAGAATTTCAGAATTAAAACTTGTACCTTATTTAAACTCTCATCAATCGTTCAATTTGTTTCTTGTCTTACTTTTTGTACCAATAAATTTCAGTGTATTTCTGTAGTATAGTCCTGTTTACAAGCTTTATTTTCAATAATTAAAAGTCTCTAAAACTAAAAAAAAAATAATGACTTCCTTTGACTTCTTGTTCATTGAATCTTTGAAGATCTCCAACTGATTTTGAAACAAGTGTGATCAAATGTAGAGGACTCACTTATAAAAAGTTCAATAGAATTATAGTGAACTCAAGTTGATTTACGAAATACCTTTTTGCAATTTCAAACCTTTCTAAAATTTAATAGATGCCAGGCATCAAAGTGTGAAACTGTGTATTGGCATGCTAAAGAAATGATGATGATGGTGATGATGATTAAACATCAGCTTCATTACAAAAAGTTATGTATTTTAGCGATATGTATATGAAAATTTTGACAATCATAGATTCTATTTCATTTGCAAAAATATCACTGCTCATTTGGATGCAGTTATGAATTATTCATTCACATGACCAATTTCAACAACATTGGCTGCATAGAATTTGTAATTTAGAAAAAAAATGTTCTTAACATAATTCTGTGAGTCACCAAAATTTGTTTTGTTAGTGGCAATATTATTGCTGATAGTATTACTACATATATAATGAATTTTATTCAATTTACAACTTTTTAAGTGAATTTATACAACTTTAAAACCATGCTCACTGAACTTCCAAAAGTTTTACTTTAAGTTACTGGAAAAAGTATTAAATTATTATTTTTATTATTTTTTAAAGATTTTATTTATTTATTTGAGAGAGAGCAAGCAAGCAAGCGAGCAAGCAAGCATGAACTGGGTGAGGGGCAGAGGGAGAAGCAGGCTCTCCACTGAGCAGGGAGTCTGAGGGGGGCTTGATCCTGGAACTCCAGGATCATGACCTGAGCCGAAGGGAGATGCTTAACCAACTGAGTCATGCAGGTGTCCCTAAATTATTATATGAATAATCTTATATGTTTTTCTATTCAAAACATCTATTAATATGAATCTGACACAATTTAAGTTTTGTGAATAGTTTCTATTGTTAATATAACTGATGCTATAGCAATAATTAAGATTCTTTTTAAATTTTATTTAAAAAAAACCTGGGAGTCAAAACACCCAAAATTTATTTGGAAGAATAATTATGTATTAAGAAGAAAATCATAATTTATAGTGATACAGAAATGCACATTCAGCAATTGCATGCATATGTTAAAATATCATTTTTCATGTTTTCAGGTTTCATACATTTCTTTTTATTTTAACTTTGTTGAGAAATAGAAATTTAGTTCTTAATTTTTACTTGATTTCATCATAAGTTTTTTAACTACTGACACCCAAAAGCCAAATTAAAAAATGACATCAAACACAAAGTAAACCTTTGCAGATTTACACATTCATAGAATTGACTAAATTGCTTTTACAAAAGCATTTGTATTTTTCTCTATATTTTCTATGGTGGTACTATTCACTTCATTTCCCACATATGTTTCACATATGTCTAAAGTATAATTTTCCACATTTCCTACTGACTGCACTAACTGGTAGCTTGGCAGCTTCCTGCATCTCACAAGCTGTAGGATAGGCCATGGCAGAGTTGGCTGGTGCAGGTGGTTTACAACGACATCATGTTTGAATAATTTTCCTACTACTATATAAGAAGTTGGCTGCTCCTAGCTTATCCTATCTCTTAGCACTATATTTTTATCAGCAAGTGCCCTCAGGAAAAGAATGATGAGTTATCTTTGCTCATTTACAAATTTAATCGCACATTAAATTGATAAATCTTACTGCACATATATCATATACACTACTAGATGATGCCACTTGATGAGAGGGATAATTAAAGGTCTACTAAACTCATTCTGGATTATTTCATCTAATTCTTAATACTACTACTTCATTTTTTAAAAAATGAAAAATTTGGGATAATTCCTAAGGTGGACAAATGTTCTTCCAGGAAAACATACATAAACGAGGATGTTATAAGGCAAACAGAAAATCCTACCAGACTATTTATTAAAAAAACTCAAAGAGTTTTAACTATTTGTAAAGCTATAATATTGAAGAGAGATGAGATTTAGTCAATATATATTCTCAGAAATTGAACAAAGAGGAAGGGCTAGGAACTATGAATTTAGGTTCTGGTTAAAGGAATGAAATACATTCTGTTGGAGCTATCCGAACATAAAGTTTAATATGTTGAAAGTTAACATTTTATATTTGTAGAAATATTCAGGTAGAGGATAGATGAATATCTACTATTAATGCTGTGGAGGAGATTCCTAATTTGGTTAGGAGTTTGGAAACGATGCCCTCTGCATAATCTAACAGGTTTTTATTACCTGCAATGAACAGTAATGTGCATTGGTATCCCACTACAATGCAATTTACTTTACAGTGGATTCAGTAAAAGTTATTCAACTACGGCTTCATGCTAAAAGGTAATGAGGCAATCAAATGAACCTATTCTAATTTGTCCTTCTTATGGAATCACCTTATGGCATGGAAAACCAAGGACAGAAAAAGGGGCATGAAGCTCGGTGCAGGAAATGGCAGAATTAGAGGAAAATACTGGTATTTGAATCATTATGAAATAGTGAACAGAAATTTTTTTTACTACAAAACACAATTCAAATTTTGTAACTTTATTCTCAGTGCCAATATGTAGTCATCATTATATTTGTCAGAATTATTTATTTAGCACTCACAGGTACATGGTCCTGTGGTGCCTTTCAGGTACAAGGTCCTGAATGAAGAAATTTATATATATATATATATATATATATTTTATACATATATTTTTTCCTATGCTCTTCTAAGCCCTCTGCCAGGTGGTCCTCTTTGATTTTTTAAACAGAGCATATGAAAATTTGAGGTGTGCTTGTGTGTGTGTGTTTGTGTGTTTTACTTTCCTCAATATGGATATGAGAAAATATATGTTTTGTTGTTTTAATTTTGTATTTGTACAAACATATTTCTTAAAACTAAGAAAATATTTGTTAAAAAATATAGATATTTTGATTGATTCTAAAATACATTAAGGACTCAAATTTATTTAAGTATCATATGTCTAATATATTCTAATATATTTATACTCATATATACTAATGGTTATGTACTGAATGTGTCCTTACAAAATTTGTTTGTTGAAAACATAACCCCAAATGTGATGGTATTAGTTGTAAAGCCTATGAGTGGTGATTAGTTCCTGTGGATGGAGTCCTTATGAATGATTAGTGCCTTTATGAAAAAGATCACAGAGAACTTTCTAGCACCTTCTTGAATGAAGAACATATCTAGAACTTGGCAGTCTATGACCCAGGAATCAGACCCTCAACAGGCAACAAATTTGCTGGCGCCTTGATCTTAGACTTTCCAGACTCCAGAACTATGAGAAATTTCTGTTGTTTGTAATTTATCCAGTCTAAAATAATTTGTTATAGCAGCCCTAATGATCTGAAGCACTAACATTTTATCTATACCATAATTATGGTATAGAAATCACTTGTTCCTCCAAAAAAACTTTTATTCTTCCCCTCCTAAATCATCATGCAGCATATGATATTAGAAATCATTACATTTATAGATACTAAAATGTTTCTTTTTAAAAAAGATTTTATTTATTTGAGAGAGAGAGCACACACAAGTGGGGGGAGGGGCAGAGGGAGAGGGACAAGCAGACTTCCTGCTGAACATGGAACCCAGCAACGCAGGGCTTGATCGCAGGACCCTGGGATCATGACCTGGGCCAATGTCAGATGTTTAATCAACTGAGTCACCCAGGCACCCCGTAGAATGTTTCTTAAATAGTTATAGATTTTAAAGTTATTGACTGTATGTTAATAAGTTCATGAAAATGGCATTTGCATATATAAAAAATTTTCCTTATGTAAGCAAACATGAAATGATACTTATTTAGAAGATGAATATATTTAAAATAATTGATTAAATGACAACTTCCTTCTTAAGTCATTTCTATGTTGTTGTTAGGCCTATTGATATATATTAAGCCAGTTTCAAAATCGCACTGACATGTGAGGGATAAATGGAGAAAATTTTTTAAATAACCAATTTCCAGACTTCGAGAAAAAATACTTTAAAGACAGTATACAGAAGTGAAAGATAAGCCTTTAGAAAAACATATTTTTTTCAACTTAAAAAAATTTGAAAAAAGAAATTACCTGCTAATTGCAACCTTTTCCTAGACCCTCTTTCTGCTGCTATCCTAGGCATTCTACATAAACAAATTGAGTCGGAACTTACTCTTGAAATATAACATATATAACTCATCTCATTATATCATATTGGTTACATGAGTATAATTATGACAACTAGGTATCTTCCCACCATTGCTTATCTTTGAGAATAGATGATTATGGTAAGTATTTAATAATGAGTTCTTAATAAATGGTATAGAAGTGCCTCTCTGGTTATCCATTATACTTTATTTGTGAAAGTTAAAATTTTAAGGCCCTGTTTTTATACATTACAAACTTTTGACATTTTAGAAAACTATACTCATTAGTAAAATTTCTCAGAAAACTGGTGATGTGAATTGAAGTAATTCTAACACTTTTGTTCATATTCCAGTAGAAGAAACTTTCTTTACCCTCTCTACAGCTAATTCTGCCATCTGTACAATGAATCCTTTCCTCTTCCTTTATGTAAGGATAACACATCATGAAGTATCTGCCTTCCTTTTTTCTATCACTTCTTCTTCCCCTCAGCACATAAATCTGCTTTTTTATTATTAATTTATTATTTATTTATTATGTATTTTATTAACATAAACCTGCTTTTAAAAAAATATGGTCTTAAAAGCATCTGTTCTTTTAACTTCCTTTGAGATAACCATGTTAACTTTCTTCTTAATTCAGAATCTTCTGATATAAGCACTCTATATCTAGTATTCCTGCCCTTTCTACTGCCTTCCATTCTCTTCTCTCAACTTTCCTCAAACTAATTTTTATTCTAATTTTTATTCTTTCAGCTTCACTGACAAAGCTCTCACTAGGGCACCTGGCATCCTCTTCTTGTTCAAATTTCTATGTTTTCTGTTCAGATGATAACTCTCTGTATATATCTTATTATCTTCTCCAAAACATGTCTCCCATTCATTCTTTAAATTTTGGTGTTAGTTCCTTTATTCCCCCAAACTTTTTCCTTTATTTCCCTAAAAACTCTTCCTGGATGATCCATGTATTTGATTGTGAGTTTGCTGAAGATTACTTGTATAGAAGATTTTGAAACAAGATCGGTCCTATTCTTTTTTTATTATTATTATTCATTTGAGTTTCAGTAAATTAAAGGAGAGAATAAAATATGCTTTTCTTTTAATATCAAAATATTGACATGTTTCTCTTTAAAACAAATATGTGAAATACTTTTTCTTGTTCTTCCTTTTTATTATGAGGTTCAGGAAAATTAACCCAGAAATACATAGGGACTAGAGGAGATTATGCTCAGTGAAATAAGTTAAGCAGAGAAAGTCAATTATCATATAGTTCAGTTCACTTACTTGTGGAGCATAAGGAATAACATGGAGGACATTAGGAGAAGGAAAGAAAAAGTAAATTGGGGTAAATTGGAGGGGAAGATGAACCATGAGAGATTTTGGACTTTGAGAAAAAAACTGAGGGTTTTGGAGGGGAAGGGGGTAGGGGGATGGATGAGCCTAGTGGTGGGTATTAAGGAGGGCACACATTGCATGGAGCACTGGGTGTAATGCATAAACAATGAATCTTGGAACACTGAAAAAAATTAAATTAAAAAAAGAGGCTTGAAATCACAAGTAATCTAAACATCATTTTGAAGCACATGGAAAGCATTACTTTAACTTACCTTCCATTGCTTGCCCTTCCTCTCCCACATCCAAATATGCCCAAAGACTTTCAAAGATGGAGATCTTTCTTGGACAACAAATATTATAGGTTATTTAACTAAACAGCTTTCTCCTTGAGTATTTAATCTTTTGATTTTTAACATTTTGAACAACCTAAAAACTGCCAAACAGAATAAATCTAATTATTTTTTGTGAAATTTTTAAATAGTAAAAGACAGAAAAGATGCTGCTTTCTCATCTCATGGTTGGTTCTTCTCTTAATGGTTCAGTTCAAGCAATAATTTTCCCATGGCACAATTTTTGGTAAGCCACTAAATTTGTGGTAATTTATTATACTACTAATAGAAAACAAATATAGTCTGCAAAAGCTGAATCATACTGAATTATTCTGTTGTCTACAAATCGGTGACTTTTAATAGTTGCTTTCATTTTATTTTATTGACCATCTGATAATCTTATTCAAAATGGACACCAACTTTTCCAATCAATGTTTTGTGTAACCCACTTTGTTCCCCTGGTGAAAATTGGAACATTTACTCATCTTCAGCTTTTGTTATCACTTTTTCTTGACCTGGCAATTCTTACATGATGACAACAATAATTTGGCCATTTTACACCCCAGTTCAGTACATTGGGGTGTAATTTGTTGAGACAAATAAATGTACTTTGATTTAGATTCATTTTATAATCAATATAATTAGATTGGTTTCCATAAACCAATACTGCTTCAAGTTTTTTGGGGGGTTTTTGGGGTATTTTTTTTTCAGAATGAGTATCGTTTTTAAACAGGAAAAAAAGAAAGAAAAAAGAAAAAAATAAGAGTTGAGTCATTCAGCTTCCTCCATTTTACACTGTCAGCAACATACCACCTGTAATGAGCAATCAGCTGTACTTTCCTTGATATTTTTCTTATTCTAAATTTAATCAATTATTTGATTTTTCTATTTGAGTCTTTTTCCATTACATATTAGGCTTTAGTTATTCTTACATTGTTATTAGATGTCTCTTCAGCTGTTTTATTTTATTTTAGAAATATGTAGATTTTTACATTTTATTTAATTTTTTTCTTTCCAAGTAACAGTTAAACTAGATAGGTTCTACTGTGTCCATATTGGGTTCTTCCTATAATAGATTCATTCAAAATTTTATGGCCTTAATTTCACATTTAGAACTTCTCTCTCTTAACTTGATAAACTTGTTTTTCACTTTTGGAGCCTATGTTATTCTGGAAAAGTAAATTTCAAGAGCTATTTTCTGGCTGTTCCAAACAGAATATCATTGCATTGTATTCATGATAGTTTTCTCCTTTATGTAACATTATTTATTAAATATTCTCTATTATTAGAAAATATTAATTATTTAAATAAGATAAATCACAGTAAATTTAGGAAAGTGATGAGCAAAATATGCACAGGAGAAATTTTAAAGATTATGAGTTGTCCACCCTGCCTGCTAGAATTAAAAACATATTACATATTTCCATTTAAATTTTCCAAGACTGTTCAAAGTTTTCAGTTTTTGTTTATGTTTTTGTCCTTCCCAAATCTAAAAGAAACACTGAGATCTTTTTTTTTTTTGGTCACAAAATTATTAATGTTATTCACTGTTACAAATCTGTGAAATTGTACAGAGCTTTTTTTGATTCACCTTGTTAGGTATTTCATGAAAATATGTTTGTTCTTCTTGCTGTTGCTGCTATTCTTGATATTGCACGAAAGTAGACACTCCTGAGAGCATTCTCAGAAGTTGTTGCAAAATTTTTTTAAGTAAAAAATTATAGAGCAATGTAGAGTGATAATCATGATTTATTTCCATTTTTCTAAGAAAAACTAAAAAATACCTCCAAAATTTCAAGGTCATTCAGCAGTCTTTTCACATGTAATATTACCTCTAGTGTTGGAAAAACAAATATGTTGATAAATTAAGACTATGATTATTGTCATATTTTTCAACACTAATATTATAATAATGTTGCAGTTATATCATTAGATCATAGTCATTCATAGAAATATATATTTTAAAATTTATATCTGTATTTATTTTTGGAGTAATATGAAGCCATTAATAGAAATTTTGTTAAACTTCCATGTCTCTGTCCAATTTCAAAGACACTGTTACATATTTGTAATATCTTAATCCATAAACAGTGATATTGATAGGACAAACAATTGGAAACATTGTCTAACTCTCAGTCAGTTTTTTCTTTCTTTGAACTTATGGGAAACATTTCACATCACATCATTTCTAGTTGCCCTCTTGAAGAAAACCCAAAGCTTTACTTAATAGTCAAAGTAATTTTTATTCCTTTATTTATATTTAATTCATAAATATTTATAAATATAACATATTTATATAAATATAAAATTTATAAATAAATAACAAATATTTATTTCTGTAAGTCTAGATTTCTGCATCAGGTTTTATATTCAGCTTATTTCTTCAAAGCATACTATATTTTGTATATCCCATATCCTATATTCAGAAAGATACCTGTTTTCTTGCTAGAATCATTTATAAAACTAATGCAGAGAAGATCTCTATCTTAGAATGCTGTATACATATATTCACGTAACACTGTATCTGTTGAAGGAAGAAAATCTTCTGCAGGACTATTTCCTTCTGAGTTCTAAAGAAGTGTCTGCAGGGTGATCAAGATGAGAGACAACTATGGGAGTCTTGGGAGGGTTGTGAGCTCTGTTATAGACCATGAACTTCTAGAAGGTATGATCCATACATTAATTGTACTGTCAGATCAAAATAAGGTTTGGCACATTAAATATATGTTAGTTAAATTAACAAATAAATGATTTGTTTTGGTTCTGATTTCCTGCTGTTCCTTTAATGAGCTTTCTGATCTTGAATGGCCTCTTTACCCTCTTCACCCTCCTCCCATGTTTTTCCCTTCTTAAAATTGATGAACCTTTGATAAGTGCAAAATTATTTCAATTTGAAATTACAGATAAATCTCAAGATGCAAATGACTAAAATGATTTTATATGAAATGTTATATAGATTTAAGCATATTTATGTTAATCTTTATAGAAATATAATCTAAAGGCAGAAGAATGGTTGGGATTTTGTACCTTGCAATGCAGTCTCCTCATGGAGATCTATTGAAAGTCAGCTCTTGACACAAGGGTTTCTAAAATTAACAATAAATAAATAATAACTAAATAAATATTTAGAAAAAGGAGCTTTTTCTTTAAAAATACAAAATCAAATTTGACTATAGGAAACATCAGAAGTCAAGTAAACCTACTTCACAATAACTCCTACCTCTATTTAAACACTTCCTTAATAATAGCTGCATATGCACATATATTTATTCCATAATTAACACTGATTTCTAAATTTTGAATTCTATTTTTGAAATATTTCATGATCACTTTGCATATATAAAGACCATTAACAGTTTATGTGTGCATATTATGATTGACATTACTTGAAAGAACATAAATAGATATGTAATTTTCTAAAAATAATACTATATTAGGCATTCTGGGTCCCAGTAAGATAACTTAAGGATCATCCATCAATGCTGTAATTACCTGAAATTTGAACTCTCTCAGAACCTTTTGGCCAGCATTCTTATTATCCTGGACACTATGGCTCATCTCCTATTTCATGTGTTGGCTGAATTTTCACGGTAATATCTTTATAATAATCAAAAGAAATGGCTCAATTAATGGGGTTATCAGTACAATTATAGACTGTTGCCAAAATCTTTTGGCACAAAATGAATTGCTATAACTGTGTCCAATATCTTTTCATATATATCATAACATATAAAGGAAGAGAGCAACACTTTTAAGATCTAGAATTAAAAGGATTATATAGCGTGATTATACATGCAAAACTTTAATGTATAATTGTTATCTAAGAAGTTAAGTATTTTTTCCAATTACACATATTTCTTTTAAATGAATCAAGGATTAAAGTATGTGAGGATATTTGATATTAAAAATAATCAGATAAAATAACATTTACTTAATTCTATTAAATATTAATCAGAGGGAAATATTTTCTAATTGAATGAACTGAAAAGAATTACCATATTAACAAATTCTTTTGTTGCCCATTTTTGAGAAAATAAGAAATAAATGTTTAGCTCCCTTACATTTTATCAACCATGGGGAAATTGGGAAGAGTTAACAGAGGCTTTCCACTGAAAGCATAAGAAGGACTCATTCCTGTTTATGTGATTGATGTTTTAGGATCCAATCAAGAATAAAGTCTTAAGTCTAAGAAAAAAAAGTGAGAATAAAACCTTTTCAGAAAATGTAGCAGGTATTTGTTCACTTTGAACAAATAGGAAAGCAAAATCTTAGGAGGGGATATTGATAATAAGTTAGTTATCTTAATTTTAGCTTAGATCATTAGGTTTATTTAATCAAGCTAGTTGCAAGAAAGGATGCTTTCTTTTTGTGCTTCCTGCTGATCTACTGAATCCTTGTAATCTTTTTTATGCCACAACTCAGTTGGAATTCTTGTCTGAAGCCATATTACTCAATGCAGGAAAGGGCTTTTGAGAAAATAGGATAATGTTATTCACATTGAATCTTTGAACTTTTTTTTTCAAGACGGAATTATTGATTGTGTCAGCATCCTTCACACTGCATTGCAAAGATTCCATGTGGAACAACGATTCATTCTATAAAGGAACACAGGACATGATTGCCCTGCCTCCCACCCTATTAGTACTTTAACGTTGGACTTCATTACCCAGGTGTTTTGACATACAAATCATCCCAATTGGTTTCTAACAATATAAACCATATTTTTGTATGCTGCTGTCATATTATTTTATCCTATTACATTCACAAACCTTATTTAGGTATTGAAGCTTGTGACCAGATCTCTTGATATACAGTTAATTAGAAAACAAAGAAAAGCCAAAAAACAGTATCTATCCATGATCTGGCTCAAAACTAGAACTTATTGTAGCTTACATGAGAGACCATTCTCAACAGAGTGCAAAATAGAGGACACATAAAATCTGCATGCCAGCAATAGACCTTTCTCGTGGCTATAGTTTTCAAGATTTTTTAAAGTATGGGGTCATACTTTGAATGATAAGAAAAACTATTTTGCATTAAAATGCGTATTTGTAATAGCTTGTATGCAACATATAAAATTAATTAAAACTTATTTCTGTATCCAAAGTATACTGCTCAGTGATGGTAATGAAAATTCAAAATATATTTTAATTGATTTTTGTTTATTTATTAGTTATATGTCTATGTGGTTTTAAAATTTAAAAAACCCTTTATTTTCCAGAATTTGAATCACTGCTTTTCAAAGGCCCTTTATGTATTTCCTCTTTATATAGGACAAAAATTTATTAACTTTCACATGTTTTTATAGTAATTCATAATTTAACATAGTATCATCAATTCTATTAATGTTTTACAAAAATACATTATCATACTAATACCTCAGGTAACATAAATGACAAAGTTTAACAGAAAATTCCCACTTCCTCTCATGGGATATATGAAGTCATGAAAAAAAATCAATAGAATTTGTAAACTTTCCCAAGAATTCACCCAAAATTTTAAGATTAAATGGCTTGAATAAAAGGAGTGAAGTTGGAGGTGTTAGTATATGAACCTTCTTTTAGTCATATAACCATATACTTGGTCTTATAAAATAGAATAAGTAATTTCAAGAGATACAATTTCAAGAAATACTTTCACTACCCATTTTTGGTTGTGTATGTGCTTCTGCTTGCATATGTGAGAAAATATTAAAGATTTCAGATACTGTAAGGATTTCAGATACTGTAAGTCAGATCAAGAACATGCTCTTGCTCAGAGACAGGACATTCATTCTTGATACAGCCAACTAAAATATTTTTCAGGAAGTATAAAAGCTTTATTGGGGAATTACTCTCTATTTAATATTTAATTTACTTGTTTTAATATTTATTTTTGTTTAGGACAGCTAGTAATAGTTAATTTNCTTGATAAAGCCAACTAAAATATTTTTCAGGAAGTATAAAAGCTTTATTGGGGAATTACTCTCTATTTAATATTTAATTTACTTGTTTTAATATTTATTTTTGTTTAGGACAGCTAGTAATAGTTAATTTTGCTAAAATAAAGTAACATTTTATTTTATTTATTTACTTCATGTGTGTGATGATGCTCTAAATTAAATGAACTACAGACAAAATGGTTTTCAAAATGACTACTGTGATAAACATCTGGATCAAGGTTCTATTTATGATGAGGAGATAGAGTCTAGTTCATTTAACAACATGCTCAACGCAGAATTTGCTTCTACGTTTTAAGTAGCCCAAGGGAAAATTTATAGATTTTTTTTGTAGTAGGAAAATACACAGTTTCTGTTGTAACACCTCCAAAGACAGAAACTTTTTCATAAAACTGTCAGAACCTTTTCACATATTCTAATAATAATTTCTTCCTACATGTGATTCACATAAAATCTTAGTTCATTATATTGAATCACAGCTTCTACTAAAGTGACAATTCTCACCACATTTTTACATGCACCTTAAAAACCATAGTTTTGTCTTAACCCAAACTGTTTTCTTTATACATGATATTCTTCTAATCTGTTCTATATATTTCCATAGATTCTTCTATCTTTATTATTAATCTAGAATGTTCATGTATGGATTGATGTATATCTAACATGAGATTCAGAAGTCAATGAATCCAGGAAGATTCTTCCTATCAACCTCCTCTACCTGGGTACTCCCTGAGGCAAGGTTCGACACCTGGTGTAAACTGTGTAGTATACATGGATGTACCACAAATGGATTCCAAGTGTGTTGACCTATTCTTTTTCTTAGCATCCAGATGGAAACTGGTGTGGATACATGTCCTGGACTGGTCCAGCTGCAAATTCCATCTCCCTACTTTAATGTGCCATAAACATCATTGTTTTACATATGTGTTATGTGAAAATGTTTTGACTGTAGTGCTGTAAATAGTTGGTCATATAATTTTCATTGACTTTCACTTGTTTCATTGAATTTTTAAAAACAACTCTTCCTTTTTTTCTGATACATATATTTTCTGTCCCTAAAAAAATGTAAAGATCACAAAGGGTGGAAACTTGTCTTCTGTACTTTTGTATGTATGGGAAGATCATGATAATGCTCATTTTAGTTGTTATATGCAGTTTTTTATTTCATGAATGGAAAAATGAATGAAAGAAGATTTGAATAGTGGAGGGGAAACAAAACTTTTATACCACTCTTTACATTCACAGAGAACATTGAAAATATCTTATTTGTAAGTTTTTCTAACCTGGTGTCACCTGAGATTAATAGTATGACTTCAAAAGTTATTCATAACTGAGAGAGGAAAAATATTCTGCATATCAGATTTCTATGTGTTTGAAGTTCTTTCTTAAGTTGATTTACATAGAGTTAATCCAGTTTAAGATTTTATGATTGGGCATTTTCTTTATTTGGTATCCTAAAATAGCCACCAAATCATTATCTTACTTTGGTAAAATAAAGAATCAGGATTCCAATTTTCACTTCCTATGTGCAACCCAAACTAATTTACATTCTCAATATCATATTTATTTTTCAACTTACGCATTTTTCAATTTGACTATATACTCCTTTCTTTTCTTGATGGTGAGCAATTTAATCATGTGAAAAGCCTAACTTTGCAGCAACTCTCTTTAATTTTCATTATTTTCATATTATTGAATATATTTTCAAAGATGAAAAAGGAGGTCAGTTGTAAGAATTGAACTGTATCAAGTCTTTTGAGATGAATTTAACACCTTTGTTGGAAGTCTCAGTAGAAAGGCATATCATTTGATGGGTATATAAACTGGCATTTTTCCCTTCTCAGCCAGAACTGCAAATAGTTTTTGTCCTACTGGTGTGGTTGCTTCCTTTATTAAGTAAAAAGAAATTAATATCAATTATATTTGAAAAAACAGTTGATGTGTGGCCACTGATGACTTGGAGTTTCATGATTTCAGGACATTTTATTTGTACTTTGTAAAAGAATTACAAATATGATATTAGCAATACCTCATACTTGTTCTTTCAAGTTAGGACAAGAATTGGAAACTGACTATTAATTCTTGGCAGAAAGTTATACTCAGCCACAATATTTACTGAAGGTGAAGCATGCCAGTGAGCGAGAAAAAAATCCTAGAAATGATATAAAGAACTTCAGATAGAGAGACCTCAACTCTTCTTAGCTGTTGGGCATCAATTGAAGTAACTGTTAGCTGTTAGAGTAAAACAAAACAAACAAAAGATAAGTCAAAAATAAGTGAAAGTATTATCCTGTGATAGTCGTAGGGCCAAGCATATCTCATGAATTAATGTGTTTGATGTTTTACTGATGCTTTTGATTTATGTATGTCTATTTTTATTTAGAGGTTTTTTTCATTAACATAATTCATATAATAACCAAATCCAAAGTTGCCTTCCTATTGCATAAAAGTGTGCATTACAAGACCTTGCAATATTCACTCCTTGTCAAAGAGTTTCTGGGAATAGATGGTGAAAGAAGAAATTGAAATAATTGCCTGTTTGTAAATCCTGATTTTTCTCTCTCTTGATCTTTTCTCACTTCTCCTTCTTTCTACACTCCCATCCTCCATCTATCTGCATTATTATGTTCTCTACACACAACTAGTCATAGTTAGAGGGAAGTAGAAAAGAGAGAATGAAGGGAAAAGAAGAGATGTTCCATTAAGTAGGTAATAATTGGGGCAAAGTATATGTTTAAAATAGGGGGGGAAGGTAGGTGTGCTGAATTAAGGTTGATGAAATGGGCAAGAAATGCAGATGAGAAAAAATAAGAATTGAGTACAATTGTTCATGAGACTTTACTAATTGGACTTTTTAAAGTATGGCCTTTGTTTACACATTAATTAATTTAGTACATTATTTATTCTGAATATTTATTTATTTATTTTTTTTTATTTTTTTTTTTTTTAAAGATTTTGTTCATTTATTTGACACAGAGAGAGAGATTACAAGTCGGCAGAGAGGCAGGCAGAGAGAGAGGAGAGAGGAGGAAGCAGGCTCCCTGCCGAGCAGAGAGCCCGATGCGGGCCTCAATCCCAGGACCCCGGGATCATGACCTGAGCCGAAGGCAGCGGCTTTAACCCACTGAGCCACCCAGGCGCCCTATTCTGAATATTTATTAAGATTAGTTGTGTGCAAGATATTTTCAAGGTTGGAGGTAGAATGATAAGTAAGAGAATGATTCCCATAGGAAACTAACATTTTAGTGAGAGTAACTGAAAATAAGTAATAAGTAAACAAATATATAACAATGTTAGCTGTGTGCTATTTATTTTAAAGTATTTGTATATCTTCAAAAATTAATTTACAATAGGGCATGTTTTTTTTTAAAGATTTTATTTATTCATTTGACACAGAGAGAGAGATTACAAGTAGGCAGAGAGGCAGGCAGAGAGAGAGGAGAGAGGAGGAAGCAGGCTCCCTGCTGAGCAGAGAGCACCATGTGGGCCTTGATCCCAGGACCCTGGGATCATGACCTGAGCCGAAGACATCAGCTTTAACCCACTGAGCCACCCAGGCACCCAATAGGGCATGTTTTAATAAGACACTATTTGCAATACCACCAACAATATTAAATAACTTGGATACTCTAGGAAACTACACAACACTATTAAGAGAAAGGATAATTAAATGGAGAGATAGACTTTGTTCATGCAACAGATTATTGTTACTTTAAAGATGCAAATTTTTCTTCCTTAAATTATGGATAAAATACAATCACAACTGAAATCTACAAAAAAAATAATATAAAAAAAAAAGCTAAACAAGCTGATTGCAGAATTCACAAGGAAGTGCAAATGACCATGAATAGCTAACACTGTCTTCAAGAATGAAACAAGAAGGAAAGATTTACTTTACTTGATATCCAAATTATAATAAAGTTACAGCAATTAAGATACACTGCCTGAAGATAGGAGAATAAACAAAAGTAACAGAGTAGAGAGCCCATAAACAAACTCAAAGCACATTGTGATTTATGACCAGTGTGGCTCTACATGGTAGTGGGAAATGGAATATCATTTTAATGATATTCTGGGGAAATTGAGTTGGTATAAAGGAAAAATGAAATGATCTCTATGGGGCGCCTGGGTGGCTCAGTGGATTAAGCCTCTGCCTTCAGCTCAGATCTCAGGGTCCTGGGATCCAGCCCTGCATCAGGTTCCCTGCTCAGCAGGGAGCCTGCTTCCTCCTCTCTCTCTGCCTGCTTCTTTGCCTACTTGTGATCTCTCTCTCTGTCAAATAAATAAGTAAAATATTAAAAAAAAAGAAATGATCACTATTTCCCACTCAACAGAAGAAATAATCCTAGATGGAATGTAAGTCATCCATATACATCTGTCCATTTATTTATGTATTAATAATTATTGTCAAATTCTTATTTTCATTTAATGAAATTATATTGTAATTTTTATTTTACTGTTTTTTACTTTCTTAGTTTTGCTCATGTCCTTTGGATTTTTGTTTTCAGGTGTATCAAGAATTAATTTGTTTTGCTCTTTCCATTGTTTTATTAGTTTATTTTCTTTTGTTTTGTTTTATTTATTTTTTTCCCTATAGCCTCTCCCTAGCTTCTGATAACACTAGTAAACAATGAGCTCATTTTTAGGTGCTTTTATGTTTCCTGCAGTGGTAAAATACTGAAGATACAGTCAGCTGAATATGGCTTCTTCCAGTTCTTATATAGGAATAGGTTATAGGGACAGTTGCCTTCAAATTTTTTTGGACTCCTTTATGAACAAAGTTCAACAGCAGCCTCTGCTTTGAAAGTGGTAAATCAGAGGGGGAGACAAAAGATGAGAGACTGAATTCTGAGAAACAAACTGAGGGTTATGAAGGGGATGGATGAGCCTGGTGATGGGTATTATAGAGGGCACGTATTGCATGGAGCACTTGGTGTGGTGCATAAACAATGAATCTTGGAACATTGAAAAAATTAAAATAAAAAATAAAATAGTAAAAAAAAAATTAAAAAGTGGTAATCTTGCTTCCAGTATTCTGAATAATTAGAAATAGTTTTATTCCAAAAGGAATAAAACTCTTAACTACTTATGTATGAATCCGGGGTCTGACAAATCTAGGGCTGCTATCCCAGTTACTGCTTTCATTTTCATCCTGAATCTTTGCCACAAAGACACTTATGTTGTTTGTTGGCAACATCTTTCTCTCATCTTTCCCTCTGTCCCTCTCTCTCTCTTTCCCTCCCTTCCTCTGTAGTGTGTGTGTGTGTGTGTGTGTGTGTGTGTGTGTGTGTGTGTATTTTATCCAGCATCATTGTACTATACACGTCTAAGCAGTTTCTTTATCAACTAACATTTATCTTCACAGACTTCTACTAAGCAATGACCTGGATAAAGAAACCATGTCACTGATCGTATAATGTAAAATTACAGGCTCTGAAATACTCATGGTATTCAAATGAAAAATCTAAGTATTTCAGGCATAATAAAAGACAAATTATTTTTAGTCTTCCATTACAAAGCAAATACTAGTTTGTTCTTACCTTAGTTTAAAATCTCAAGTGCTTTCTGTTGATAATACTGCCTTTTAGATACCTCAGATTTGAATAATAGCATATCAGTTCTTTCTACAATAGAATTTGACTTGGAATTTATATTGCATAAGGAATACAGACACCTAACTTAATTGTTTCAGTATTAATTTGCAGATTATGTCAAGAAATAATAAATAATGATCAAAGCTCAGCTTTTCTAAATATTATCTATAGATATACTTAACACTTTAAAATGAACTAGGTTATAAATATATTTGGGTAGAAAGGTATTAAATAACAAGCAATGTAAAATTTGAACTATGGTCATTATACTTTATTATTTTCTTTTTAAAATAAAAATTTTGATTTTTTAAATATTTATTGTCTTGACAAGTTATCAATTTTCACACTCATTACATTACTATAGCAGATAATCTAGGCTAAGCTAATATAGTCATTATCTATTTAGGAATTCTAAGAATAGTGTGTGCATGCTTTCCTTCCTAGAATCATTTGCCATTTCAATAGAGCCTTTATTTCATTCTTTATTTTCTAGGACTTCATTATCTATGCTAAGCCTGACATTTTCCAGATTGAAGATACTAAATTTGTCTTTTTTGACCATCTGTGTTAATTCTTGTGCTAAAACCATCACTTATCACTTTGCCCTAATTAAATCCAACTGTACATATCATTCAATGCCCTAATAACTCCTTCTCTGCAATCGTTCCTCCCTCTTTGACAAAACCAAGTTGTATCTAGGCTGACAGTGACTCTAGCTCAGTGTCTCCAAGATAGATGAGCACATGTAAAAAGAAAGCTTCTTTGAAAAAGACCTTTTTAGTTATCCCCTTGATTGAGCTTTTCCATTTTTATCCACCATAAGGAGTAATTTTGAACTTACTCTTTGCATTTCTAATGAAAGCATATAGCTATGATCACTTTCAACTTTGCCTCATTTGCAATTTGTTATCAGTGCCCTCTTTATTCATCTTTCACACATTTTACTTTGCAGTTACTGTCTTTTGTTTTCTAGCTACTTGACTCAGATATCCAAAAGGCAGAGTGCCTGGTTTTTAGAAATTTTGTATGTAATTGTTTACATGATATTTTTTAAGAAGTGCAATTCACTTGTGCAATGATTATTTTTCATAGTCACTAAAATTTCCAGATAAATAACTTTCTGTAAGTAATAGTCAATATTATTCTTTCTCCACTACCTCCAATTCCCTCATGGCTTGCCTTTGAATACGTGGTTGCTGACTCCCTGCTCTGAGGTGTAAAGAATCGCTCCTATACCAACATTAACATAACTAACCCCACTGACTTTCAGGTCAAATTGCCCTTTTTTAGGTTAAGCATTTTTTTTCTTAGAACTGCTCCATTCTTGTTTGTATGTTAAAATTTTTATTTTTACTTTTACAAAGCAAAACAGTACCTATGTTGAATATGATTTTATTTTTCCAGCACACTGCACTTTTCTTTTTCAATTAATAGAATTTTTTGAGCAGTTTTCAGTTTACAGAGTTATTGTGTGGAGAGTATAGAGAGTTCCTTTAATATCACTTCTTCCCAGGCCTATCTCATTCCTTCTTTTATTTACATCTTCTATTAGCATTGTTAAAATTGAGAAGCCAATACTGATACTTTATTAGTAACTAAAAAACATAGGTTACATTAAGGTTCACTCTTTGTACAGTGCATTGGTTTTGACCCATATATAATGGAATGTATCCACTATTACTTATCATATACAGCAGTTCCATGGCCTTAAAAACTCCTTTGTTTTCCTCATTCATCCTTTCTTCCCTCCCCCAAAGCCCTGGAAAACACTGATCTTTTTACTGTCTCCATAATTTTGCCTTCTCCAGAATGGAATATAATTGGAATTATGCAATAACTAGCCTTTTCAGATTGGCTTCATTCACTTAGCAACATGCATATGAGTTCCTCCATGTCCTTTCATGGCTTTATAACTCATTTCTTTTTTATACTGAATAATGAACCACAGTTTGTTTATCCATTCACCCACTGAAGGACATCTTGCTTCCAGCTTTTGGCAATTATGAATAAAGCTGCTTTAAACCTCCTTGTACAGATTTTTATGTGGACATATGTTTTCAACTCCTTTGAGTAAATACCAAGGAGCATGTTTGCCGGATCATATGGTAAGTGTGTTTAGTTTTGTAGGAAACTGACAAACTGTCTTCCAAAGTGGATGTACCGTATTGCTTTCCCAACGTCAATGAATGAGAGTTCCTCTTGCTCCACATCCTTGCCAGCATTTAGTGGTGTCAGTCCAGATATTGGCCATTCTAATAGGTGTGAAGTTCTGTACCACTGTTGTCTTGATTTGCATTTCCCTGATGATATATGATATTGAGAACCTTTTCATATACCCATTTGGCATCTGTGTATTTTCTTGATGAGGTGTCAAGGAATGAAGTTCATTTTTAAATCAGGTTCTTGTTTTCTTTCTTTTTTTTCTTTAACATTTATTTATTTATTTATTTGAGAGAGAGAGAGAGAGCATGAGTGGGAGGGAGGGGCAGAGGAAGATGCAGACTCCCTGCTGAGGAGGGAACCAATCTAGAGGCTCAGTCCCAGGACCCTGAGATCATGACCTGAGCCAAAGGGAGCCATTTAACCCACTGACCCACACAGGTGCCCCATGTTCTTGTTTTCTTACTGTTGAGTTTTAAGAGTTCTTTGTATTGGGCGCCTGGGTGGCTCAGTGGGTTAAAGCCTCTGCTTTCGGCTCTGGTCATGATCTCAGGGTCCTGGGATCGAGGCCCGCATCGGGCTCCCTGCTCAGCGGGGAGCCTGCTTCCCCCCCCCCTCTCTCTGCCTGTCTCTCTGCCTCCTTGTGATCTCTCTCCCTCTGTGAAATAAATAAATAAAATCTTTAAAAAAAAAAAAAAGAGTTCTTTGTATATTTGGGTCAAAGTCCTTTATCACATGTCTCTTTGCAAATATTTTCTCCCAGTATGTGTCTTGTGTTCTCTCTCTCTTTCTCGACATTGTCTCTTACAGAGAAGTTTTCGATTTTAATGAAAGTCAACTTGTCAGTTATTTCTTTTGTGGATTGTGTTTTCATTGTTGTATCTAAAAAACATCACTATACCCAAGGTCATCTAGGTTTACTCCTATGTTATCTTCTAGTAGTTTCATAGTTTTAAATTATATATTTAGGTTTGTGATCTGTTTGAGTTAATTATTCTAAAGGCTGTAAAATCTGTGTCCAGATTCTTTTTGGTTTGTTGTTGTTGTTGTTGTTGTTTTTTCATATGGATGTCCTGTTTTCCTATTCCATTTCCTATTCCATTTTCCTATTTCCAATTTCATTTGTGGAAACGACTGTTACTTTGTCCACTGTATTGCCTTTGCTCCTATATCACAGATAAGTTAACTATATTTATGGTTGTCTGTTTCTGAGCTCTCTATTCTTTCCACTGTTTTATTTGTGTATTCTTTCACCAATATCACATGTCTTAATTATTTAGCTTTATAGTAAGTCTTCAATTCAGGTAGTGTCAGTCCTCCCACTTTGTTCTCCTCCTTCAATATTTGGTTGACTTTTCTGGGTCTTTTGCTTCTCCATATAAACTTTAGAATTAGTTTCTTGATATCCACAAAATAACTTGCTGTGATTTGTTTGGAATTGCATTGAATCTATAGATCAAATTGAGAAGAACTGACATCTAGAGAACATTTAGTTTTTCTATCCAAAACATGGATATCTCTACATTTAATTAGTTCTTTGATTCCATCAGAATTTTGTAGTCTTCCTCATATAGATTATATATATATATGTATATATATATTTTATATTCTAAATATTGCATTTGGAAGGATGCTAATGCAAATGGTAATGACCTTATAATACCAAGTTCCACTTTTTCACTGGTTTTATATAGAAAAGCAATTGATTTGTATATTAACCTTATATCCTGTAATTTTGCTATAATTGCTTATTAGTTCCTGGAATTTTTGTTGCTGATTCTTTTCTATTTTTTTAAGAGTTTTGCTTATTTATTTAAAGAGAGAGAGAGAGAGAGAGAGACAGTGAGTGTTTGCCAGCATGGGGGTGGAGGGTAGAGGGAGTGTCTGTCCTATGTGAGGTATAATTTATGCTACAGAAGATACAGTGGTTAGCTGGATACAAAGAGACTTTTGTTGCTGAATTAATTATATAGTGTAGCAGAGACACAAATATAATATGGAACATTTACTATATGAGTCTAAAATTATGAAAGTATATAACAGAAACTTTTAACCTGGGCTGAGAAAAATAGAACAAAAATGTGATGATTATGTTTAATCTGAAGAATGAGTAGAATTTAGGAAACAAAGTAACAATGGAGTTCCTATAGGAAATGATATTTTAACCTGAAAAAATATTATATGTAGATACTCAAAGGAAATTTTTGTGAAATAAACGAAGGTCATCATGGCTAATATATGTTCTCAGCATAGGGATGGGAAATTAGGAATTAGTATATTCTATATACTATGTATAATCGCTTGCTCTGTCAGCTGAGAGGGCCTAGAAACAACAATATCCCTGCCCAGATCTCTTTTACTAATATCATTCTAAATAAGTAAATAAATAATCAAAACTCCATGGAGAAATGTTTTAGGACTGGGCAAGAAATATATAAGACAATCATGAAACATCTTGTAATGACAGAAATTAAGGAAGTGTTCCCAAGGATATCCTGATGATAAGGTATGTCAAAGAGACACAAGAGCCAACTGAAAGACCTCCCAAAAGAGAAATGTGGAAATATTTGGGACAACAAACTAGTATTGGATTATAGCCCAAAATTGAATATCAAGTTCTGTAAGTCCATAAATAAATGAGTAGATAAATAAATGGAGGAGAATACTCAGATAATTTATACAGTTACTCTGTCCACTAGGAGGTGGGTCATACCCCTCCACTTTGTAAGTATGACTGAATACAGTGACATCTTTATAAAGAATGTAGTATGGTAAGTGTGAGGAAATGAATAACTTTACAGTGGAGAATTCCTGACAAACACTATCTCAGAAAGGTGATCAAAGTTAACATCAACAATGATAAATCATGGCGATAGTATATAGCCTTGATAGGTTATAAAAAAAAGTAGCACTTTACCATTATGATCTTCCTCCAAAAAACCAATAACCTCAATCTAATCATGTGTAAAGTATCAGGCAAATCCCAATGAAGGACATTCTACAAAATATCTGACCAGTACTCTTCGAAACTGTCAAAGTCATCTACATCAGGAGAAGTCGGAGAAACCATCACAGCTAAGAGTATGATAACAGAATACAACAAAGTAGCCTCGTTAGGATCCTGGAACAGAAAAAGAATGTTAGATAAAAACTAAGAAAATCTGAAGACTTTAGTTACTAGTCATGTTTCACTATTGGTCTACTAATTGTGAAAAATGTACCATACTAAAATAAGTGCTAATAATTGTAGAACCTGAGTATAAGTATAAATGGAAATTGTATTTCTTCACTACGTTTTAGGAATTATAAAACTATTCTAAAATATGAAAAGTATGGAAAAATTCACACTTGATCCCAAGAGCAGTAAATTAGTGATTGGAGGGTCAAATTTTCAAATACCTGTTACAAGAAATTTAACAAGGTAAACAAATGAAGATTGTAAATTTTAATTTTATCATAGTGCTATTTGTCTATTTATTTGTTTATTTTCTCTTTGCCCTTCTTCTCCCAGTGAAAATGTAATATGTCTTGTTGACTGCTAAATCTCTTTCTTGGGTTAGAACACTGCCTAAATTATAATATATCTTCAGTATCTACTGGAATGATAGAATGGTTGTAAAACTGAGAGAGTGTGATAAAGATCCAGTGTGGATGAAGTAGAGAAAATCTTTGTTGAAGACAAGTTGGTGTTTGCAATGCATATGTTTACCCTAGATTGTTGTAACTAAAGTTCACCAGGATTATGGGTTACTCTTGTTAGAGATAATGACTATCAACCTTATGCCAGTATCTTAAATGAATTGTAAGAGTCAGTCATGAAATAAGTAGCCACCACCAAACATAAAGAAAAGAGGATAATATTCTCAAAGTTGTTTATCTCAAAAAGTAGGCTTTTAAGGAGGATAAAAATCCCTGGATTCTTTGGCTTACATAATTTTTGTTCACATGTGAATCCACATCTCTTTTGAAAGAAAGTGGCACATTGCATTGTCGGCTGTATAATGGTTGCAGAAGAAGAATCAGGTTTAGTAAAAGTTCTTACATGTCATGCCATAGGGAAAGTATTAAACTTGGCAATAATAATTGACTATTCTATGTGGGAGAAATGAGCTAAGTGGTAAGGGATGGTAACATTAATATTTTTCTACTGTAATGAGTATAAATTTTGAAGGTTCACACAGTAAGAGAAATGATAAGCCTTTGGTATTGTAGTTAGTTGTTTTTCTTCTCCTTGGCTTACTGGTGAGGCAAAACCAGAAATTCTGCTTTGCTTCAGATGTGATCAGCTAGATATGCCTCTAGAAAAATCATATTATACTTTTATTTGGTTCAAAACAATACTGTATTCAGATTTCAAGACCATACCAACTGAACTAAAACTTTTATCATCTAATTTGGGTTTTAAGTTAAGTGAATATACAAGCTCAAGACATAGTAAATAAGAAAATACATATATTTTCTTTTAATGCTAATGTCTTTTAAGAGAAATGATGTCAAAAGAGAATTGATTTTATACTCCTTCCCTCACAAAATAACATGGCAATATTCAAACCTCTGTAAAATAGTAATATTAAAACTGGGTAGTCATGAACATCTCACAAACATTATGAGATTTGGATGAAGTTGAGATTAAATGCTTGTTGCTAGTCAGGTAACAGAAACAAAGGAAGGATTTATGTGTAGTGGTTTTTGTTTTGTTTTGTTTGGGTTTGGTTTGGTTTTGCTGCTGAATCCAGACAACTATCACACTTGAAGCAGCAGGTATATGGACTAAAAGTACAAATCATGGGCAGTGGGAAAAACAGAAAACCCTTCTATTTTTCTGTTAGTGCCCTGAACAGATATATTTTTTGTAGGAATGTCCAGTCCCAATTTTGTTTTGTTTTGTTTTAATGTATGATATGCGAAGTAAAAAAATAAATAAATAAATAAGATTTATTACCTCAATCTTCTAAGGTAAGGGGATTGAAGTGAGTGTAAAACCAGTTAAATATTGGTCATCACAATAAATACAAAGAAAACTAAACAAGATTTCTCAGCAAGGCTGGCATCACTATAATATACTTGGTGGAATTTTCATTTCTCAAGAAGGCTTAGAACAAGCATTCATAAGGATCAAAAAACAAGAGATGAAATCAAGAGCAGAAAAGGAAACAGTATATAGAAAACAAACCTCAACACATCTCTTTCATTCAAGGGACAGCAACTACTGCTACTCCTACTTTCTTCATACTTTGTTGTCCATGAAAACAATAAACGCATTCTTTCCCATAGTTCATTGCATAAGCCTACAGCCGAGAGTCCTATGATCAAGCAAAAAACAACTTTATAGAAAAAAAAAACTTTATCCTTTCTAATTGAGAATTCTATCTTATCTCTAAAATATGCAATACCAGGGGGGAAAAATTTTATCCTCTTTCAAAATTAGAAGAAAAAGAAGGAAGAAAACTCCAGATAGATATATTAAAAGACTTAGTTTTGAAAAGATAAGAATTGCAGTCATCCATAGAAGTAAATTTACTTTGTCATCAGGAACTAAACTTGGAAAAATTTATAAACCATATTTTATTGAAACTTGGGAAAACTAAGTTTATCAGAGGGAGAAACTCTCCAAAATTATAAAAGGCTGCATTCCAAAGTAAAATTTTTGAATATAACATTATGCAATTTATTTATTAAAGCAGGTAACTGTTTGAGAAATTTAGTCAGGTAGCTCAAGAATGCTTTTAGCCTTCTGAGGAAAATTAAAATAATGATAACTGAGCCAATAATTAGTTTATATGAAAGAGAGAAGAGATCTAATATACATCAAATTAGAAAGACAAATAAGAATAATTAAGAAAAAAATAAAAGTGGATGAAATATTTGAATTAGAATTAAATTTAAAATTAAAACTAGAATTTAAATTAGAATTAGAATTTTTCAAATTTGAATTACATTCAAATTAGACATAGATTTCAAATTAGAATTAGAATATTCTAAGTAGCATTTCAAATCACTCTAATTTTTTTTAAAACTAGTTAATCACTTGCATTACATTTGAGTTCATTGTTCAATTAGTTATTGGCCAACAGCCTAAACTTGCTGCATTGTTCATAGTTTATTCATTAATGATGACACGTCATATTTCTAATTTTCTTGCAGTTATGAACAAGCACTTTGTCGTTATCTATAATCAGCTTTCTATTACATTATAAGAAACTGAATCCAGTGAGTTTGGCCAAAACCTGTCATAAAACGTTAAAGTTAAGATACTCGGTTTCAGTTATACTATCAGAAAAAAATTCAGTTATAAGAAAAATCAACATATGTATGATATTTTATAGCACCATAAAGTTTCACTTTGTCACATCAAAGACATAAGTGAGTAGAGAATAAGATCCAATAGCTAAGTTTGAAGAACTCCAATAGTTCATTAGCCTGTCACTGAGGATGTTTCTCAGGAAATATTTCATGAGTATTTATTTTCTACCAGAAACACCCTAGCACTGAGATTACAACACTAAGCAAGAAAACAATTATTATCTTCAAGAAAGTTTTTAGTTAAAGATAAAAAGAGATTGGGCTGGAGTTATAAGAGAAAAATCCAGAGAATTTGGCATTGTTTATTAAGAGAAAAGTTGCCAACCCGATCTATGCCATAAAAGTTCAAATAAGGTGAAGGTATAGGTATTTATTCGTTTTAATAAGATGACCACTGTATCAAATGAGCTGAATAACTTTATTTTATAACCTCTATGCCATGTATAAGTCTGTGATGTTCCAGGGGGCTAATTTTTACTTATCTTTTGAATAAAATTAGAGCAAGATTTATGAATTTTCTAATAATTCTTATGAAATAAAAAGACTTTCTGTAATTTTTAGATTAAAAAACTGCCTTAGTTCAGTAATTAATATACCTAGTCCAATGTATTAAAACAGAAATTCTCCAATTTCATTTGAATTATTGATTTTCCCTTCTATATCTTGACCCTATATTGGACAAACTCTAATGATAAATTTAAGGAATGCTGTCAGGGGCGCCTGGGTGGCTCAGTGGGTTAAAGCCTCTGCTTTCGGCTCAGGTCATGATCTCAGGGTCCTGGGATCGAGGCCCGCATCGGGCTCCCTGCTCAGCGGGGAGCCTGCTTCCCCCTCTCTCTCTCTGCCTGCCTCTCTGCCTCCTTGTGATCTCTCTCCCTCTGTGAAATAAATAAATAAATAAATCTTTAAAAAAAAAAAAAAAGGAATGCTGTCAGTTTTGTTTTTTGTTTTTTGTTTTTTTGCCAAGAATTGTTTCTCCTCCTTCAATGTTCCCTATGCTATCTCAGCTTCTTTGGAGACTAAAAAGAAAAAATAGCAAATCTAAAATCATAGTTGATTTTTTTTAATATGTGTCAATAACTGATAATAGAGACATAAAGAATAGAATCAGTTAAGGATAGATATTTTGAATGATATGATTAAAAATAGTGACATAAATGATACATGATCATTGTAAGTGCATAATGTATATTCTTTTCAACTGTCCACAGATTAGTTACCAAAACAATCATATTATTGGCACTAGCACCAAACTGATCAAAATATCAGTTGATGAAAATAATGCAGAATGTTTTTTGCCAAAGTAGATTTTGCTATAAAACCCAGCAACAGGGGTGCCTGGGTGGCTCAGTCAGTTAAGCGGCTGCCTTCGGCTCAAGTCGTGATCCCAGGGACCTGTGATCTAGCCCCACATCAGACTCCCTGCTTGGCAGAGAGCCTGCTTCTTCCTCTCCCTCTGCCTGCTCCTCTGCCTACTTGTGCTCTTTCTCTACCTCTCTCAAATAAATAAATAAAATCTTAAAAATAAATAAATAAAACCCAGTAACAAAATCAAAGGGTCCAACTGTCTAAATATTAGGGTTATAATCAATTATAAATATTGCACTGCATATTCTAAACAATATACTTCTAAATAGCTCATGGGATGAGTCAAAGAAGACATTGTGAAAATATAAAAATATATTGAACTGAATAATAATAAAAATATCACCTATCAAAACTTCTGAAATTTAGCTAAAGCAGTTATTACAGGATGTTTATAGTTTTAAATGTTTTATAGTATGGTTTAATATGCTTTATAATTTTAAATACTATAGTTTTAAATTCTTACAGTTCTAAATTTCCACATTAGTAAAGAATATGGATGTTGATAAAACCATAAGACAGTTATATTATTTAACGTGACAATTATAATAATAAAAATAATCAGGGAGATAACTAATCAATTAATTAGAGAAAAAACAAACAAAAGAATAAAGAAAACCAGAACATTATAGTAACATTTCAGAAAACAAAAATAATATAGTGAATACATTGAAAACCTAAATAATAAACAATATGAAAGAATTAACATGAGTCATACCACTCATTAACAATACTCGTGTCTCATTTTAAAATACATAAGGAGACACAAAGATGAGTCAGTTATCAAATTCCACTTCTGACTAAACTATAGTCCTTCCCCTTGCTTTATGAAAATCCAGTCTTTGGTTAAATTCCTTATCTCTGTTCTCCTGGTAATATGATAAGATAGTATATGTCAAAAATATAATAATATATTATTAATATTTATTAATATAGCATTGCCTATAACATAAATAGTTCCTTATTGGTAAATCACATGTAGAATGGGAGGATTTATAAATAAAATACAAATACTTATGAGATGTCATGCACTGTATTCTTTTAAACAGCATATCACTTGTAGAGACACTGAAAGCTAGGCCTATGAAATTATTAGAAAAGACATTGGTTCTGTGGAACATGAAGCCTTTAGTGACATTTAAGTTAGGTCAACCCTTGCACTTGTGTGATGTGTAGTACCTCTCCTTTTACCTATGTGGACTCCTGCATTTGAGCTGCTTTAAGGACTCTTGCTGTTGAGTGGGATGTCCTGACATCATCCTACTGGAATGCTATTTTTCCTGCTAATATCCTTCAAAGTAAAGTGGTTGAAAGTGTGGCTTATGGTAGAGTAGTGAGTCTGAATGTTTAAGAAAAACAGAAAGAATCTGTGTGCATGTTACTGATGAAGAAACATGTGACAAATCAATCCTCCTAATAACTAGAAAAAAGCTGGGCAATTAAAATTATCATTCTTTAGGGCAGGGATCATAGAACTACTGAAGCCATTATTATAATAGGGGTGAAGATTCTGGGGAGGTGAGGAAAACTGGGAGGTAAAGAGATACTGTAAAACTGAATTTTTCTTTGAAGAATTTGCTGATTTGGAGGCCAGAACCATACACCAAAAATCTGGATTTTATTCAGACGGAGTTTAGCTCCTGGAAGTTACATAAACAAAGTTTGTTGGTGGTGTTTCAGAACAGAGGGAAAAAAATAGTGATGTGATGGTCTTCATACACACAACAAATTTCTCAAGACACTTAAAAAATTATGAATGTGAGTAGGTAGAAGGCAGATGAATGTATAAATCCCATACGATATAAATTGAAAGAAAACCATACCTAGGCATATCAGAGTAAAACAATTGTTCTATGAAAACAAAGACAAATCTTAAAAGAAGCCAGACACCAACAAAAGATGCATTACTATTAAAGAAAGGACAATTGGATTTATAGCTGATTCTTAACAAAAATTATGGAAATCCTGGTAAATGGAATGCCTTCTTCGAAGTGCTGAAATTAAATAAGTGAATGTGTTTTTTGATAATGAAGGGACATAAAGATATTTTTAGGCCAGAAGAAATGATGGAATTTACCATAGTGTTCATGTACTAAAAGAAATACTAAATGAAATTTTTAAGTAAAGAATTATTCTATAAGGTATGACACTATGAAGAGTAAATATGGCTGTAAATATAATAAAAATTTACCATTAAAATACTATAACAATAACCTGTGATAGTTAAAGTATATATAGAATTAAAACCCTTAAGAGGAAGGAAAAAAAGTTAAGAACTGATATATAAATTTAAAATGTTCTACTTTGCTAGAATGTTGAAAATAACAATTTGTATTTAGTAATCCAAAGGTACAATTTGTTATCTCTAAGGTAACCACTGAAGAATTAGCAAAAGTATGAAAATATGTAATTTAAAAAAGAAGAAAATAAATAATGAAATATACACAATCATAAAAAAGGCAAGAACTCAGAAAAACAATACTGTAATAGCAGTAGGACAAATTAAGTACAAACAGTGAGATTGTGAAAATGAGTCCAATTATATCAGCAATCACATAAATTGTAAATTAACCAAATATCCTATTAGAGGATTAAGATTTTCATAGTAAATACTCCTACTTGTCTTTCTCCCCTAATAATAATATTAATGATTAAAAAAAAAACAGAGCTCTAATCTGTCTGGGAGATGCCTTATATCATCATGTGAGTAATGGTAACATGAATATATACATATTTAAAATTTGTCAAGCTATGACTTATTTTTTGTGGACCAACAAGAATGATGTTATTATTCCTCAATACATTTTTAATGCAATGAGTTAAGAATTCCCAAGACAATACTGAAAAAAAATTGAAATTAAAGTATTTATACAAGATTCCAAGCAGGAATAATTACAAGTCTATAATCTTTAAGTAGTGCAATATTGAGTCAAGGACAGAGAATGTAAAAAAAAAAGGGGGATAGAGAATGTGTAAACCAAAACTACAGGACTTTTTAAAAGCACATATCATTTAATTTATATTAAAAATAAAAGAAGAATGAAAAACAAGAAAACAAAAAATGTAGGGTTGTGTAGAAGAAGAGATTAGGAGAATTTCTATATTACTGTTAAAATTATTTTTTGATGTGGATTATGCCTAGTTATATGTAATATACAGTAATTTCACTAGCTTTCAATTTGTGATTTATGTGCTTTTCCACATGCATTTATGTTAACTGTCAATAAAATATCAAAAAAGTACATGATAGTCTCCTTATAAAAGACACATTGCACAAATGATAAGGAAATTTGGAAATTTTTTCAATATATATTTTCACATATACTTCAGGCAAATTTTCAAATGGAAATCAAGGATAACAATATTAATATCAAATCAAAGCAAAACCATGAAATGATTCAAAAGTCTAGTGGATTTTGGGAAGCTCCACTCAGATCCCTTCTTTACTTCTAACCCATCTTTCTCACAATTCCTGTATCATTTTCTAACTTGTCACTTATGGGTTCGTCTTGGAAATCACCCTCAACTGCAGAGAACTGCTTTGATCAATTATGTCCATTCTCAGAGGTGGCTGATTGTTGCTAACTGGCTAACTGAGGTGTATAAATGCCTAACTCCCTTGTCTTGATATGGGACAACTCTGAATGGGCACCCAAGGTCCAGAGCTCCTTCAGGATTGGCTGAGGCCTCAGCTACAGTTGCATTGTGAGTTCATGCCAATCTTGATCACATCCTGACATTATCACTTTCATACTGGCATATCATTCTGTACAGAATTGTTCATCTCAGTATCTGCTTCAAAGAACCCATGCTAAAACAAGAGTGAACCCATGCTAAGGCAAAGAGTGACTACATGATTTTTGAGTGTAAATAAATAGGACCCCCATACTTCACAAGAATCTGGACCAATTAAGAAAGACACTCAGGTGATGGATATGAGAATATCGGCTTTATTACTGATGAGTTTTATTGGAAGATGTGATTTACAGATACAACAAAAATGCGCACTCTGGATTACACTGATTTACTCTTACTCCCCTCTTTCCCAAACTCACAGTCATATCCAGTGTAGGAAATCTACAGGCATTCCACAGGCAAGGCTTGTCATTGTAAAATGTTGTTATAAAGGCAAAGACCATAAAATAAACCTCTAGGAAGACACACTGGCTTCTAAGGAGGAAAGAGAGGAAGAGACAGAGGTGCTCATACCAAGTTCCTTAATCCAAATGCACTAATGAAATATCATACCCACTATAGGGAAGGCATGAGTAAAGAAGAAAGAGAAGACTGGTTGCCTAAAGGGAAAAATGTTTCCTTCCCTAACATTATTGATAAAAGGTATAAGCAACAATGATGTGCTAACTTGAGAGGGGGGATAATGGTGGAGTACTATGGCATTGAGATGTATTTGTTCATTTACTCATGCATTCCTTCAAGCAAAAATGTTTTTGAACATCTTCTGTAGGTCAGACACTTTAAACTATGGGTATTTCTGGAGTTTAAGGGTAAGTCTTACCAGAATGAAACCTCCATGAAGGCTGATATATTGATTAGTTCTTTTCCTGTGAGAAGCTCAATAAATGCTAAATTAATAATTAATAACTTTAAGGGGAAATAATCCTTTAAAAATATAATTTTAGTGAGAATTTAAAAACACTTTTTTCAACTTTTACCAGGGGAAGTGAACAAAGAAAATTACATATGTAATTAATGGAGCCATCATAAAATGTGTCTTATAATTTCGTATTTAGAAATTAAATTTTTTGTTGAAAATAAAACATTTATGAACACTCATTCCCAGATAAAAAAGCAGATTTCTCTGCATATTAAAAAGTATCCAATTATAGTCCACATTTTCTTATTAAAATGGCAGAATTTCTTAAAACAGAAAAATCTGTGAAAAGAAACTAAAATTAGGTGTCCAAATATACATACACACATATCCCACAGATACATAAAAATGTGATATTTTTAAAAAGTAAATGATGAACCTAAAAAATTCATTCTCTTCAAAATATCTTTCAAGACAAAAATGAAGTTTGTTTATATGCTCTGCTTTAGAATATATAACCTATAGTACTTCATCAATCTTTAGGCGATACAATCAAAGCTGTAGTCAGGGGAAAACTTATAAGATTATGTATTTGAATATAATAACAATATTATGAGAAATAACCTTATTTTCAACCAACAAAATAGAAAAGAGAAATAAAAAACCATGGAGAAAGATAATTGCAAAAGTCCTAGGGAAGGGATATAGGAGAAAAAAATGACATCATGGTAGAAGGAAACATTATAAATGAGGAATAAATGCAAGAATTTAAAAAATTGATCATAATACTTAAGGCAAATAGGGAAAAAAAAAACAGTGTTTATACCCTAAGAATGAGAGTGAGACTTTATCAGCATATAATTAGGAAAAGTTACAAAACACAAAGGAATAGTGATATATATATATATATGTATATATATATATATGTAATTAATTATAACGTATCTTAAAATTTCCGCTTAAACCATAAATACCAAAGTTGATTCAAGAACGAGTATAAGTGAATGAAACAATTAATATCAATTAATTAATATCAATTAATCAATTTATATCAATTAATAATTATGGAGCCATTGATAAGGGTGGCAAAGAATCTCCCAATGGAATATCCCTTCTTTATATTGATTAACATGTGAATAAATTCAAATTTGAAAGGCCTAAACAAGACTGAGTGATTTAAAATTTTTCAGAGCCCAGGGATAAAAGGAATATTTTTGTTACTTACAGTAAGTTAGTATCTATATGATCCCAAAACCTGAAAAAATAATAAAAGGAATCCCATGCCACTCTCACCTTGCAATATAAATGTGAATTCTTCAATAAAATGTCAGCATTAAAATATTCAAATAAAATAATATTTAAAATAATGTAACTAACCTCCTAGATTTATAATGTGAAAACAGGGATAATTTAACATTAAAATATTTCAGATCTGACATAAGAAATGATCTTGATTTTTAATATACTGTAGAAAAGGGTCCAGTGACTATGATCAAATAAGAAATAAGCCTCTCAAAATATTCTGGTCATTTAGACATTACAGTTTCATTCAATTAAAATTTTACTAATTCTGAACCCAAATAGATATCTTTTAATATAGAAAAAGTTTGCATATGTTAGTGCTTTAGGCTCAAAACTAGAATTTTCACACAGCCCTTGCTATCTTTAATAATTCCAACATCACCTTCCAACTGATTACATTCTTCAAGGTTATCAATTATTGCTGTATTTTCTTACCCATGTGTGTCTTAGTCTTCATCTTTACTTGTCTTCTGTTTTTGATATCATTGATCTTACATATTTATCTTTGTTAACATTTATTGTTTAGTGATTATAAAATGTTAGTATTTTTATAATAGACAATTTGAAAAAATTAAATTACGTAAAAAAGAAATTTTATATTTTATTTTTCTTTTCATCTACTGTGTTGAGTCTCTGTGTCTACTCCAGGCTTTCAATTGAGACTACAATAAAACCATAACCTACTTGTAAGGACTGCACCCTACGAGTAAAGTTTTCATACTACAAGGAAAGTCAGAATTAAATAGTCTATGCCTAAGAAAGCATGAAAGTAAACCTTAATATAATCAGATTATTGACAGTTTAAAAGGAATAAAATATATTGAAACCCACATGTGTTATCATTATTAGATTTATCAGAAAAGGACTTTCAAATAAGTATAATTACTATAATATACTCAAGAAATAATGGAAAAATAGAGTAAATTAATGAAAAGATGAGGACTTTTGAAAGGATATTGGAATATATAAGAAGGAATCAAGTGGAGATGCATAAGAGATGATATATAATTTTGCCCAAACAGAGCAAATCATGTAATTCTAAATATATCTGTGAATTTACACAAATTATTTCTTCTTGAAAAGTAAACATTTTAATTTTAAGTATAATATTATGTCAATCATGACCTTTTCTCCTTATTTTCCTGCCACTTATATATGTAACTTGGTTTAAAATTGAAAATAAATAGAACAAGGATACATGGCTAATATAAATTACAAAAATAAAAATAAATATATCTTTAATGTTGACATTATCTGAACCATTTTTAGGGCTTCAAAAAATCTCATCGATAAGAATGAAAATTAGTGTTTTGATCACAATAAAATCTGATTATTATTAATTTATTTAATAAAACAGTTTGATAAAACTTAGAAATAATGAAAAAATTTAGTAGGGTTCAGAGTGTCTTCCAATTGCATTACAGTTGCTGGGTAAATCAATTGTCATAATTAATACTATAATCACAAATCTGAATACTAGACATTTTTTTAGCTCTATTAAGTTCACTTAGGCCAATTCCAGGTGGGTGAAATATTTATATAGAAGAAGCATTATCCAATTTCTACCACCAGATATATACCAAAATCTTTTACAGCAAAGTGGCTTTTTATTGATCACACACTGTTTCAGTATTTCTCAACAATAGTATTTTGAAAAAAGAAAAAGGTATGGTGTGTTCTGTTTTTGTTTTTGTTTTTTTTGTTTGTTTTTTTTTTGTTGAATTAGTAAAGAGCTAAAGTAACAAAGAGATTAGGTCACATTTTAACTAGTACTCATGGAATTTCTGCTTGGGTGTGAGAATTTCTGCCACAGGAAGAATTCTCAATAGATTGACAGCTGAGGGACTGTAGTCAAGATAGGCAATCCATATTCGGAAGACACATTAATCCCACTAAGAACATTTTCTTATGCTCTCCAGTACAAAGACAACAGATGCAATCAACTTGACACCAAGTGGCTGCTTGGTTTTCTTGAGGAATGGCACTCTGTTGAAGCTTCATTCTGTACTTTGATGTAGAAAGTTTGGACATTAGCAGTGGCATTAGTTAAGTCAGACTTTGTGAGAAGTCCATGATGTTGGGCTACTGCACAGCCTCCATTCTTGCAACATGGCTATGATGTTCATGGGGACCTCAGATGAGCACTAAGGTGAACAAGGGGAGAGAATGGCTATCCTCCAGTAGATAAGGTATTCTGTCAACCTGGCTATCTCTGGAATGAGCCAAAGGGATATGGATGAGACACCAATATTGTCTGTTATACCTCTTGCTTTGAAGAAAGTCACATCAAAATGTATGTACATGCTTCTCATAAAGATACATTTAACTTTATCATAAAAAGATTGTATCTGTATTGCTGCCAGGGTTCCTTAACAAACAAGTATTCAGATGTTTTGCTTGCTTGCTGTTTAATGTTACTGCTTACGGTCACAAAGAGACTTTTTAGTAGATTTCGCTTTATATAAGGTAATGAATAACACTTCAATCTCTAAGCTCTTTGAATATAGACTTTTGCTACATTTTCTATTTTAAAAGTGCAAAAATTATGTGTAGGCCAAAAAGAGGCACCATCTACGCAAGGTGCAGTAGGATAGCACAGGGATAATAACAAAATAGCTCTATGATTTTTTCTCAGATAAATCTGATAAATGGCTAATTCCAGCTAATTCTCTGAAATAGTTGTGAGAAACTGCTTAATTTTTAATAGCCTAACTACAGCTTTCTATTTAGGAGTCCCGATTGCCATCCTGTCTATCTCCTTCATCAGTTGCATGTTCTAAAATCTGTTTCTACCCAGAAGAAATACTTGCATCACTCACAACTTCTCACGTGTATTTCTTTGCTTTATGTTATTTTCTCGTTTTGTTCTCCCCTTTCCTCTGATTACATTAACTCAGATGGTACCTACCAGTTATTCAAATGTCCGGTATTGACTCTATAACCCCTAAACAGATTGCATTTACATAATCCAAAATGGCAAGTCTCCTTTATTGCCCCAAGCAGACAAAATCTGACTTCTGAATGCTGCATGTGAATTCCAATCTTAATCTCAGTGCCATCCATTCACAATAAGGTACGGAGGCAGGTCTTCATCTACGGGTCAGGCTACAGGTTCTATGCTCTTAAGTAATCTTGAGAGTAGGGTACTGAAAATTTCTGTATGAATAGGAGTGGCTCTACTTAAGATTTTTTTTCATTTTTTCATCTATTTCTGCTGTGGCATATTTTAACTATATTTCTTTGACCTTCTATTGGTGTTGAAGGTAAAATAAAACACTGGTCTATAAACGCATGTGTTGGTTTCACTAGTGATTTTTTTTAATTTACTGTGTTTTGTGGACTAACATTAGTAATGTCAAGCAAGTATTATTCTTTTGTATAATATCTAGTCTTTTATTTATTAATTTTTTTAAGTAAACTCTAGACTTAATGTGGGGTTTGAACTTACAACCCTGAGATCAAGAATCACAGCTAAGCCAGCCAGGCACACCCCCCCTCTTTTTCTTACATCCAGTCTTAAAATAACCAATCTCAGATAAAAAAGGAAAGATTTAAAATCTCACAGCTGTCTCTAAAGTAATTCTCCAAGAACCCTTTATTCTGAGCCCGCCTTTAAATCTACACCTAAAATATTGCGTTGGTTTACCTATGGTAAAAATATACTTGAAGTAAATCCCTGACAAAATTTTGGTTGGAAGATGCCTAAAATTAACCACAATAGGATGAGGGAAGACAAAACAAACAAACAAAAACCAGAAATATCTGAGGCAATATAGGCTTCAGGTATGTAGAGAACACCTATTCAGTGGTTTTATGAATAAACTCTTGAAATTTATGTATCTTCAGTCTGGTACTAGCAGTCATTTCATGCAGGAAAAGTTGATAGACTATCTATCTCTGCATTTATTTCATTCTTTTATGTTGCTATTGGGTTTTTTTTGCTTGTTTCTTTTTAATTTTTTTATTGAAAAATCATTGACATACAACATATTAGTTTCAGGTGTGCAATATGTTTCCCTATTTGTACATATTGCAAAAAACAATCACAACAATAAGTCAACATTGTCACCATATATAGTTACAAAAATTTTTTTCTTGTGATAATTTTTAATATCTGCTCTCTTAGCAACTTTCAAATACATAATATATTATTATTAAATATAGTCAGTTTTTTTGTTTTATTTCCTTTTCTTGTTATTTAATTTATTTAAACTCATTTAACTAACATAGAGTGTATCATTAATTTCAGAGATAGGGTTCAGTGGATCATCAGTCTTATATAACACCCAATGCTCATTTATATCCTATGCTCTCCTTAATGTCTATCACCTGTTACCCGATTCATCTGCCCCCATCCCTCCAGCAACACTCATTTTGTTTCCTATGATTAAGAGTCTCTTATGGTTTGTCTCCCTCTCTGATTTCCCCTTGTTTTATTTTTCCCTCCCTTCCCCTATGCTGTTCTGTTTTGTTTCTTAAATTCCACATATGGGTGAAATCATATAATTGTCTTTCCCTGATTGACTTATTTTGCTTAGCATAATACCCCCTCTAGTTCCATTCAAGTCATTGTAAATGACTAGATTTCATTTTTTCATGACTGAGTCATATTCCATTGTATAAATTAACCACATCTTCTTTAACCATTCTTGGGTCATTGGACATCTTTGCTCTTTCCATAGTTTGGCTATTATGGACATTGCTGCTATGGACATTGGGGTACAGATGCCCCTTTGGATCACTATATTTGTATCTTTGGGGTAAATACTTAGTAGTGCAATTTCTGGGTCTTAGGGTAGCTCTATTTTTAAATTTTGAAGAAACTCCATACTGTTTTCCAGACTGGCTGTCCCAGCTTGCATTCCCACTAACAGTATAAGAGAGATCCCCTTTCTCTGCATCCTCACCAAAATTTGTTGTTTCCTGTCTTGTTAATTATTGCCATTCTGACTGGTGTGAAGTGGTATCACATTGTGGTTTTGATTTGTATTTCCCTGATTCCAAGAGATGTTGAGCAATTTTTGATGTGTCTATTGGCTATTTGTATATATTCTTTGGAGAAGTGTCTGTTCATAGCTTCTGCCCATTTCTTGATTGGATTATTTGTTTTTGTGTGTGTTGTGCTTGATAAGTTCATTATAAATTTTGGATACTAGCCCTTTATCTCATATGTCATTTGCAAATATCTTCTCCCATTCCATTGGTTATCTTTTGGTATTGTTGATTGTTTCCTTTGCTGTGCAAAAGATTTTTATCTTAATGAAGTCCCAATAGTTCATTTTTGCCCTTTCTTACCTTGCCTTTGGTGATGTGTCTAGGAAGAAGTTACTATGGCTGAGGTTACAGAGGTTGCAGCCTGTGTTCTCAAGTATTTCAGTCTGCTCTGCTCCACTGATCTCTGTGTCTCTTTTGGTGTCAGTACCATACTGTATTGATGATTAGAGCTTTATAATAGAGTTTGAAGTCTGGAGTTGTGATGCCACCAGCTTTGGTTTTCTTTTCAACATTCCTCTTGTAATTCAGGGTCTTTTCTGGTTCCATACAAATTTTGCAATTATCTGTTCCAGCTCTGTGAAGAAACTTGATGGTATTTTGGTAGGGATTGCATTGAATGTATACATTGCTCTAGGTAGCATAGACATTGTAACAATATTTTTTTCTTCCAATCAATGAGAAAGGAACATTTTTTCCATTTCTTTATGTATTCCTCAATTTCTTTCCTGAGTATTCTGTAGTTTTCAGAGTACAGATCATTTGCCTCTTTGGTTAGATTTATTCCTAGGTATCTTATGGTTTTGGGTGCAGTTGTAAATGGGATCAACTCCTTAATTTCTCTTTCTTCTGTCTCATCATTAATCTATAGAAATGCATCTGATTTCTGTGCATTGACTTTATATCCTGCTACATTGCTGAATTCCTGTATGAGTTCTAGCAATTTTGAGGTGGAGTTTTTTGGGTTATCCACTTAGAGCATCGTGTCATCTATGAAGAGTGAGAGCTTGACACTTCTTCCTCCCCCTCCTCCTCCTCTTCCTCCTCTTCCTCTTCTCCTTCTTCTTCTTTCTTTTTGAGATTTTATTTATTTATTTGACAGGGAGAGAGACAGCAAGAGCAGGAACACAAGCAGGGGGAATGGAAGAGGGAGAAGCAGGCTTCCTATGGAGCAGGGAGCCCATTGGGGGGCTCAATCCCAGGATCCTGGAATAATGACCTGAGCTGAAGGTAGATGCCTAACGAATGAGCCACCCAGGCGCTCCTTGACACTTCTTTGCTGATCCAGATGCCTTTATTTCTTTTTGTTGTCTGAGGCTAGGACTTCTAGTACCATGCTGAACAACAGTGGTGAGAGTGGACATTCCTGTTGTACTCCTGACCTTAGGGGAAAAGCTCTCAGTTTCTCCCCATTGAGAATGATATTCAGTGTGGGCTTTTCATAGATGGCTTTCATGATATTGAGGTATGTTCTCCGTATCCCTACACTGTGGAGAGTTTTAAGCAAGAAAGTATGCTGTATTTTGTCAAATGCTTTTTCTGCATCAGTTGAGATCATGTGGTTCTTGTCCTTTCTTTTCTTAATGTAATCACATTGAATGATTTGTGAATGTTAAACCACCATTGCAATCCAGGAATAAATTCGCCACTTGGTCATGGTGAATGATCCTTTTAAAACACCGTTGGATCCTATTGGCTAGTATTTTGGTGAGAATTTTTGCATTAATGTTTATTAGGGATACTGGTCTGTAATTCTCCTTTTTGATGGGTCTTTGATTTTGGGATCAAGGTAATGCTGGCTTCATAGAAAGATTTTGGGTTTTCCTTCCATTTCTATTCTTTGAGATGGCTTTGGAAGGATAGGTTTAATTCTTAAAAGTTTGGTAGAATCCCTTCAGAAGCCATCCAGTTTGTTTGTCGGAGGATTTTTTTTTAAGATTTTATTTATATTTATTTATTTATTTAAGAGACAGAGGAGGAGAGCACAGGTTGGGGGGTGGGGTTTGAGGAGTGGCAGAGGGAGAGGGAGAAGCAGACTCCCTGCTTAGCAAGGAGCACATTGTGGGGCTCAATCGCAAGACCCTGAGATCATGACCTGAGCTGAAGGCAGACGCTTAGCAACTGAGCCACCTAGGTGCCCCATTTTGGAGAGATTTTTTATTATTGCTTCACTTTCCTTGCTGATTACGCATCTGTTCAGATTTTTAGTCTTCCTCTTTCAGTTTTAGCAGTTTCTACATTTCTAAGAATGCATCCATGTCTTCCAGATTGCCTAATATGTTGGCATATAGTTCTTTTTTTTTTAAGATTTTATTTATTTATTTGACACACAGAGAGATCACAAGTAGGCAGAGAGGCAGGCAGAGAGAGAGGAGGAAGCAGGCTCCCTGCTGAGTAGAAAGGCTGATGCAGAGCTCAATTCCAGGACCCTGAGATCATGACCTGAGCCAAAGGCAGAGGCCTAACCCACTGGGCCACCCAGGCACCCTGGCATATAGTTCTTATAATAGTATTTCTTTAGTGTTGGTTGTGAGCTCTCTTCTTTCTTCCATGATTTTACTTATTTGCATCTTTCTCTTTTCTTTTTGGTAAGTCTGGCCAGCAGTTTATCAATCTTACTAATTCTTTCAAAGAAACAACTCCTAGTTTCATTGATCTATTCTACTGTTCTTTTGGTTTCTACTTAGTGAATTTTGCTCTAACCTTTATTAATTCTCTTCTGCAGGATTAGGCTTGTTTGGTGTTCTTTCTCCAGCTCCTTTAGGTGTAAAGTTAGGTTGTGTCTTTGAGACCTATTTTGTTTCTTTTCTTTTCTTTTCTTTTCTTTTCTTTTCTTTTCTTTGTTTAAGATTCATTCATTTGAGAGAGAGAGAGACAGAGAGAGAGAGAGAGAAACGGAGAGAGTGCAAGCAGGGTAGGAGAGGAGGGGCAAAGAGAGAGTTTGAAGCACACTTGGCACTGAGCACAGAGCCTGATGCAGGGCTTGATCTCAGGACCTGAGATCAGAACCTGAGCCAGAACTATGAGTCAGACACTTAACTCGCTAGGCCACCCAGGCACCCCACCTCTTTTTGTTTCTCAAGAAAGGCTTGTATTGCTATATACTTCCTTCTTAGGATTGCCTTTGCTGCATCCCAAAGTTTTTGAACAGTTCTGTTTTCATTTTTATTTGTTTCCATGAGTTTTTTTTTTAATTTCCTGGTTGACTCATTCATTCTTTAGTAGGATGCTCTTTATCCTCCATGTATTTGAGTTTTTTCCAAATTTCCTGTGTGACTGAGCTCAAATTTAAAACAATGTGGTCTGAAAATATGCAGGGAATGATCCCAATCTTTTGGTACCAGTTGAGACCTGATTTGTGACACCATGTGTGATCTATTCTAGAGAATGTTCCATGTGCACTCAAGAAGAATGTGTATTCCGTTGTTTTAGAATAAATGTTCTGACTATATCTGTGAATTACATCTGGTCCAATGTGTCATTCAAAGCTTTTGTTCCTTGTTGATCGTCCACTTAGATGATCTGTCCATTTGTTGTGAGTGGGTTGCTAAAGTTCCCTACTATTATTGCGTTGTTATCAATGTGTTTCTTTCATTTTTTTTTATTAATTTCCTTATATAATTGGCTGCTTCTATGTTAGGGGCATAAATATTTACAATTGTTTATTTTGTTGTATAGACCCATTGACTATGATAAAGTGTCCTTCCTCATTACAGTATTTTCTTTAAAATCTAATTTGTTTGGTATAAGGGTTTCTACCCCAGCTTTCTTTTGATGTCCATTAGCATGATAAATTGTCCCCCCCTCACTTGCAATCTGGAGGCGTCTTTGTGCCTAAAATGAGTCTCTTGTAGACAGAAAATAATGGTTCTTGCTTTTTATCCAGTCTGATAGCCTGTATCTTTTTATTGGGGCATTTAGCCCATTTACATATTGAAAGATATAAATTTACTGCCATTGTATTACCTATAAAGTCACAGTTTCTATATATTGTCTCTGTTCCTTTGTGTCTATGTTAGTTTTGGGGTCTCTCTTCACTTAAAGGATTCCCTTTAATGTTTCTTGCAGGGCTGGTTTAGTAATCACGAATTCTTTTGGTTTCTGTTTGTCCTGGAGGCTCTTCATTTCTCCTTCTATTCTTAACGACAGCCTTGCTGAAAAAAGTATTCTCATTTAGGACCCTGAATATATCCTGCCAATCCTTTCTGGTCCACCAGGTCTCTATGGATAGGTCTGTAGTCAGTCTTATGTTTCTACCCTTGTAGGTTAAGGACCTCTTGTCCTGAGCTGCTTTAGGATTTTCTCTTTTTGTCTCTGAAATTTGCAATCTTTACTATTATATGTTGATGTGTTGTTCTATTTTTAATGATTTTTGAGGGAGTTCTCTGTGCCTCCTTGACTTGAATGCCTGTTTCCTTCCCAGATTAGGATAGTTTTCAGCTATAATTTGCTCAAATATACATTCTGCCCCTCTCATTTTCTTTCCTCTTCTTTTGGGACCCCAATTATTCCAGTCCTGTTTTGCTTTATGGTATCACTTATCTCTCAAGTTGTCCCCTTGTTACCTAGTAGTTGTTTATCTCTCTTTTTCTCAGCTTCTTTGTTCTCCATCATTTGGTCTTCCATATCACTGATTCTCTCTTCTGCCTCATTTATCCTAGCAGTTAGGCCTCCATTTTTATTGCATCTCATTAATAGCCTTTTTTATTTTGACCTGATTGGATTTTAGTTCTTTTATTTCTCCAGAAAGGGATTCTTTAGAGTCTTCTATGCTTCTTTCAAGTCCAGCTAGTATTTTATAATCATTATTCTGAATTCTACTTCCATCATCATACTTATATCCTTAGTAATTAGGTCCTTGGCAGTCAACACTGCCCTTGTTTCCTTTTTTGAAGTGAGTTTTTCCATCTTGTCATTTTGTCCAGAGAAGAACAGATGAATAAGAGAAACAAATACTAAAATAACAATGACCCCAGAATATTATACACTGAACGAATCAGAAGAGACCAGAAACTGACAAAAATAAATAAATAAAAAGAGAGAGAGAGAATAAATTAGTAATCAGACAGGTGAACAAAATAGAGCAATACACTAGATCCTGGGTGTATTTTGGTCTGTTTGTCAGAAAACTAAATTGTGTGTGTGTGTGTGTGTGTGTGTGTGTGTGTGTGTATGTATGTATACATACATATACACAAAAATAAAATTAACTATAATGAAAGGATAGAATGTAACTGTAAAAATGGAAATTTTAAAAAGATTTAAAAAAAAGAATATAGTCAGACAGGTGCACAGAACAGAGCCATACACTAGATTCTGGGTCTATTTTGGTCTGTTTGTTAGAAGAAACTTACATCCCAAAATTGTAAAGAAAGAAAAAAAATATATATATATATATACAAAAATAAAATTAAATACAGTGAAAAGATAGAATGTAACTATAAAAATGGAAATTAAAAAATACTTTAAAAAGAGTTTATAGAATAAAAAATTAGTCAAAAAAGAAAAAAATTAAATTGAAGGACTAAAGAATCCTGAGGAAAAAATACAAATTCTATATACTATTTTACCCTAGTGTTGGAGTTTTATAGTTCTGTGTGATCAGTAAATTTGGTCTTAGTTGGATATTCTTGCTGATCTTCTGGGGGAGAGGCCTATTGCACTAATTCTTAGATGTCTTTGCCCAGTGGGAATTGCACTGGCCTTGCCAGGGAAGCAGGCTCAGTATAAGGAGCTCAAGTTTGTTCTATGTAGCTTTTTCCCCTGAAGTCCTTCTATGCTGTTTTAGAGGATGAAAATAAAAATGGTAGCACCCTGATCTCCAGCCTCAGAGCTGAAAGAGCCTAGCCCCACTCTTCACTTCACTCCCAGGGAAAAGCAGTCAATTGCTTTTGTCTTCCCAGTTTCCATCTGTGCTGTGTTCACCCAGCCTGTGACCAGGCATTTTTATCTCAGGGATGCAACCCCAAATCAAGCCTCCAAACTTCGCAGATTCCTGTGGCATACATATGCACTGCTTCTCCCAGGTTGTCAGGGGGGTCTGCAGTTCTGCTGCTTGCTGAGCCCCTGCTTGGAGAGCAGTCAACTTGCACTGTGGTTCCTTACTTATGGCAACACTGAGCTGAAAGCCCACTCCTGGGCTTGCTGATTACAGTCAGCTTCCCCAATCTGATGTGTGAGAACTCTGCCACACTCAGTCACTCCTGATCTTTCTGTAACCCCTCAGGATCCTGAGACCACACTGTCCTACCTAGGATTCTTCCCTGCTTCACCACCTGACCATCTTTCAGGCAAGGATATCTGTCACTGGAGTTGACTTCTAAAAGTTCCAAATTTTGTGATCTGCTATATCACTTTTCAGTAGCCAGCTTATGGAGGCTCCCTCCCCCACAGTTTATCTTCTGATATACCACCTTAGATTCACTTCTCTGCACCTTCACCTTGCAAAAAGAGGTCACTTTTTCTACATGTAGAATTGCAGCAATTCTTTTCTTAGATCTCTGGTTGAGTTCACAGCTGTTCTAAATGGTTTTTTTTTTTAAGATTTTATTTATTTATTTGACAGAGAGAGAGAGAGAAATCACAAGTAGGCAGAGAGGCAGGCAGAGGGAGAGGGGAAGCAGGCTCCCTGCTGAGCAGAGAGCCCAGTGCAGGGCTAGATCTCAGGACCCTGAGATCATGACCTGAGCTGAAGGCAGAAACTTAACCCACTGTGCCACCCAGGTGCCCCATTCTAAATGTTTTGAAAGCTATCTAGCTGAATTCAGGGGCCAGATGAAACTAGGATTTCCTACTCCTCTGCCATATTCCATCTCTCTGCATTTATTTATTCTTTATAATGAAGGAACTTTTAATGGCCATCCTCTGACCAACTTCGTAGCTCTTATTTTTCAGAATTGATGTACTTGCCCATTTCTAAATAGTCATAGGACCACTCCTGTACTGCACACTGGTAAATTAATGGAACTACCATAATTTAGATAAACCAATTGAGGTTTATAGTCCATTACAACCACCCCAACCCTAGTCATATTGGGTCATAATGTACAAAAGTAATGACCTGTTATCTTATTAACCAACTGAAATATATGGTTTCATTTTCACTGACGTATTGCATAGTCTACCTACTATATTCCTATTTGTGAACTAGCTCTCATATTCCATGTGGTTTATGTGGGGTTATTTTCCCTGTCCTCTTTGTACATGACCCAAATTTGATCAGTAAAAGTTCATCAGTATCCCAGACACATTGAATGATTCCAGAATGACACTGAAACCAAGTGCGGCCAATCAGCAAGTTCTCTCTGGGGGATATATGCTAAAGTTATCAGAACAGACTTTTCTCCAGTGTTTGGGACTAGAAGTTGAATGGATGTTATATATTGAAGTGGATGACATCTGTCCTTCTGGGCCTAATGAAATAATTTGTTTGTTGTACCAAAGAATGAGGGGGAGCATGCAAACAAAAGCAAAGTTGAGAGATGTGGAAAGAAATATCCCCCAGAAAACATTTTGAGACTATAGTTTTAGTCATGCCTAAAATCATTCCTTCCTCAGGAATTTTAGTCAAGAGCTGGTTAATTTTATTTACCTGTTTTCTTTTAGATGTAAGTTAATTTGTATTGAATTTACTTTAGTTGAAAATGAAGTACTACATAGTGCTTCCCATCCTTGTTTTTTTAATATTTTGTTGAATTTTATTCTAATGCAATAAGAAAAAGCAGCATAAATTTTGGAAGACAATTTATATATTAACATTTCAGAACTCTTGACCTACAAAATTTGATGGTCGTTTCACAACATATACATATATCAAATCACCATAGCTTAAACTAATGTAATGTTATCTATCAATTATAACTTAAAACTGGACAATAAACATTACTGAATCTAATAACAAGTTATCCAATCTAATGAGAATTTGCAGATATTGGTATTATAGCATAAATATTCAAATAGATTACTTATGTTTCAAAAGAATTCAATTTGAAATATGCAGGTATGATTTTGTTTCTATTTAACCTCAAAGTTTGGGCAATTATGAATAAACCTGTTACAAATATCTGTGTACCAGTTTTTGTGTGGACATGAGGTTCAGCTCCTTTGGATAAATACCAAAAAGCATGAATATTGTATTGTATGGTAAGAGCATGTCTAGTTTTGTAAGAAACTGCCAAAAGATCTTCCAGAATGGCTGTACCATACTACATTCCCACCAGTAATGTATGAGAGTCCCTATTGCTTCTTGCATTTAGTGTTGTCATTATTCCAGATTATGGCCATTCAAATTGGTGTGCATTGGTAGCTCTCTGTTGTTTTAATTTACATTTCCTGATGACATTTGATGTGGAGCATCTTTTTTATATGCTTATTCACCATTCATATATATTCTTTGAGGAGGTATCTGTTAAGATCATTGGCCAATTTTTAAATTGGGTTTCTTTCCTTATTGTTGAGTTTAAGTTTTCTTTGTGTATTTTGGATAACAATCCATTATCAGATGTATCTTTTGCAAATACTTTCTCTTTTGGGGTTTGCCTTCTTATTCTATTGACATTGTCTTTCATAAGTAGCAGGGTTTTTTTTATTTTAACAAAGTCCATCTTTTTTTTTAAGATTTTATTTATTTATTTGGCATAGAGAGAGAGAGAGAAAGAGTACATGCAGGTAGAGTAGCAGGCAGAAGGAGAGGGAGAAGCATGTTCCCCACTGAGCAGGGAACCTAATGTGGGCTCCATCCCAGGACCCTGGGATCATGACCTGAGCCGAAGGCAGTTGCTTAACCAACTGAGCTACACAAGCACCCCCAAAGTCCATCTTAACAACTATTTCCTTCTTAGATCATGCCTCTAGTATTGTATTTAAAAAGGTATGACTATACCCAGTATCATCTAGGTTTTTCCTATGTTATCTTCTAGGATTTTTATTGTTTTGTATTTGCATTTAAATATGTATCCATTTTGAATTAGTTTTTTGTGAAGGATGTAAGTTTTGTCTAAGATTCACTTTTGTGTGTGTATATATATCTAGATAATTTCATACAATTTGTTGGAAACTGTCTTTGGACCATGTATTTTCTTTGCTGCTTTCTCAAAGATCAATTAAATATATTAATGTGGGTATATTTCTGGGATATCTATTACTTTCTATTAATTTATTTGTCTCTTCTTTCACCAATACCACAGCATTTTGATTGCTATAACTTTATAGTAAGTCTTGCAGTTAAATATTTTATCAGTCATTTCCTCAGCTGTGTCTAGTCTACTAATAAGTCCATCAGTGGCATTCTTTATTTCTGTTATAGTGATTTTTTACCTCTGTCATTTTGTTCTTCTTTCTTAGGGTTTCTGTCTCTCTCTGCTTACATAGTCCATCTGTTTTGAAATGCTGCTGATTATCCATTAGAGCCATTAGCATATTAATCATAGCTGTTTTCAATCTCTAGTCTGATAATTCCAAAATCCCTGTCATGTCTAGGAAAAGGAATTTCTATAAACATGTCTTTACTAATATAATGTTGAGAGATGTGAGAGGAGGGAAAGTTGTATAATCCTATGATAAGGTCTCAGTCTTTTACGGGTCCTATGTAACTGGACTATAAACTTCAAAAGTATTTCTGCTTTTTGCTTCCCCCTTTAGGTGGAAAAGGATGGAGAAAGTGGACTGCAGTGGGGAATTTCCCTTTTAAGTTAGTTAGGCTCTGAAAATACACAGCAGATGAGTTTCTGGTTAACTACTTTCACTTGAGGGCAGGCTTTGTTCAGAACAGAGTGCTCTGGAATATTTCAAAGTGGTTCCTTTTCCATTCTTCCTGCCAGAAGCATGATTTTTCTTTTCTTTTTTTAAAGATTTACTTATTTATTTTAATTTTTTTTATTTTTAAAGGTTTTATTTATTTATTTATTTGACACAGAGAGAGAGATCACAAGTAGGCAGAGAGGCAGGCAGAGAGAGGGGAGGAAGCAGGCTCCCTGCCGAGCAGAGAGCCCGATGCGGGCCTCGATCCCAGGACCCTGAGATCATGACCTGAGCTGAAAGCAGAGGCTTTAACCCACTGAGCCACTCAGGTGCCCAATTTATTTTAATTTTTAAAGATTTTATTTATTTATTTGAGAAAGAGCAAGTGAGAGAGAGGGAGAGCATGAACAGAGGGAAGGTCAGAGACAGAAGGAGGAGCAGGCTTCTCACTGAGCAGTTGGGGTGGGCTGGACCTGGGGCTGGATGCAGGGCTGGACACAGGGTTCCCTGGGGGAGCTCAATCCCAGGACCCTGGGATCATGACCTGAGCCTTATTTATTTATTTTACTTACTTATTTATTTTAGAGAGTAGAGAGTGAGAGAGAAAGCAGGAGCATTGGGGGAGAGGTCCAGAGGCAGAGGGAGAGTGAGAGAGAAGCCTAAGCAGACTCTGTGCTGAGCATGGTGCCAACTCAGGACTCAATCTAAAGACCCTGAGATCACAACCTGAGTAGAAACCAGGAATCAGATGCTTAACAGACTATGCCACCCAAGTACCCCAAAACCATGATTTTTCTTATATTTACATTTGAAACAATTTTAACTCCTGTAGGTAAATCTCACAATATTGTAGGGGACTCCCTATTACTGCATATTCCTGGAATTTAGCTGTAAGAGCTGTCTATACTGAGCCTCCAGAAATTCATTAATTATTGTTCACGTTTACCTACCTGGTGCTGGTTCCTGCTGTGGTTTTGTTCATGAGTCTCTGCTCGAGTAAATTGTTATTCTCTGTATTTGTCTGTTGGTTTCTCCAGTCATGAGGACATCATTTTGCCTAGTGTTCTTAACCTTTCTTACCGATCCTAGAAGAGTTTAGTATTTCTTATTCTTTTCTGCTTTTTACTTGGTGGTATGATGTAGTGGCAACTTCCAAGCTCCTTACATGTGGAACTGGAAACAGTTGAGGAAGTTTCCTTATATCTCTAAATCTCATCTTAATCTTATGTAAACTAGGGATTATAACATCACTAACCTCATAAATCTGGTAATAACAAATGAGGAAAAAATATATAGTACTTTATATAAAGTAGATAATATATTATATCCTAAATAAATGTTTGAATTTATTATTATAATTATTATATCCTACTGTTTTTATTGGAAATAAAATGTTTGTACTTAGTAGTGACAATATAAGATGACAATGTCATTAGTGTTACGTGTTTAGGTATAGTAATAGGGTTCTATTAGTGTGATAAAATACCATTCGATGATCTTTTCTTTTTTCTGTGACCCTAAATAATTTACATAACTTAGAATGTTTTTGATTTATGTGTTTCTTAGGTGTTAAAATAGCACTTGATTCCAGATTTTGTCATCATGCCACTTAATTGATCTTATGTTCAGTTTTCTTTTTTCTGTGGTTTTTAAATTACACTTTGTGTTTTATTTCACTAAGAAATATTTTTCATTATGATTTTGAATATACTTTCATAGACTTATAGGTTGCATACCCTTAAAATTTTAAACATTCCTTAATGTCTATTTTAAATATATTCTTTAGGCTTAACTTCTCATATTATTTTTTTAAACCTTTAGATCAAATTTATACTAATAGTTTGATCCCTTTTAAGCACCCTCAACTTCATTTATTTATAATTCTCTTCATTTGCATATTTCTGTTTCTTTCAAATTTAGCTTTTAAAATATTTGTTAATTTTCATATAACCCATCCACCCTATCCCTACATTCCCACCACCCAGTAACCCTCAGTTTGTTTTGTGAGATTAGGAGTCTCTTATGGTTTGTCTCCTTCCCCATCCCAGCTTTTCGAAAATAAAGACATCATATTTTTATGACAAGTTCTTTGTCCATTTCTTTTTTGTTTGTTTGTTTATTAATAAATAGCAATATTTTATACCAAGCAATGATTTTCTAGATTTTGACCAAAGAGTTAAAAAAAAGTCACACAAAGAATATATTTTCTAATCTTTATATTTGCATTCTTTTTATTAATATATACACACACATAAAAGATATAAATAAATAAAGGTTATATATATAAGTTATATATAAGAGATATGTATAAACCATATATTACATGTCTTATATAAAATATATGGTGTGTGTATGTATATATATGCATATATATATATGTATTTCTTTATTATACTGTGTAGTGGCACAATATAGAAAGTGTAAATCAAATCACTAAAATGGGTAAGAAGTCATGAGAGAAAAGCTATTCAGTAATAATTTTTAAAAAGTAAAACAAGATAAAAATATGAAGATATTGGGAACATTATAAATAGATCCAAGCTTCCCAAATCAGTTTCCACTTACTGTAGTTACTGTAAGTTAAGCAGGATAAACACTAAAGTTATAAAAATATTATTACAGAAGAAAGTTTGAAGTGGGGGGATATTTTAATATAATAAACTGTATACCCTGACTGAATTTATTTATTGAATTTCTATTCATCCCTTTTTTCTTAGTTTAATTTGGGTGTCACTAATGAGGGTCTATTTTCTGTTGCCTTTCTGCATCTGCTGGTTTTAAGATATAATAAAAGAAAAAAGATGAATGGCATTTATTGTTTAACACAAACTCTTTGGTTCATGTATTTCAATCCCTTTCTTATTTCTATATATTACCAGTGTTTAATATATTCCTTTATCTTAATCAATACAAACTATATAAACTCTGAACTTTAATTCAAATTTTCCTCTACATTTTACATATTTTTTGGTAGATTCATTTCAGCAGTTATGACCATTATTCTATGATGTTTGATAGTGGGTCACATATTCTCTGTAATTTAATATGATTTGCATATGTGTCCTAGGAGCAGTAAAACCATTCAGTATTCAATGGGAAAAGATGTGGCCCTTGGGAGTCATCTTATTAGCATGCAAGAACAACGCATCTAACAAAAGCATGTAGTAAAAAGAATGGTGTTCTCAACAATGCATTGGAAATCTTTTCACTAATATATATGCATTTTTGGAAAAATATCAGAAATCTGAAATACTCTGTGTCACCTCAAGAATGTATAAAATGACATTCAAGGAGTAGATTAATACTAACATAATCGTAACTCAGAGTACTTGTCCTATTTTAGAATCTCCTCACAAAAATATAGTAGGTTGTGTAAATGGCCAATAGAGAAAGTATTATTAGTGTATTTTGAACTCTAACATACTTCAGAAAAAGACAAAAAGCTATGCTTTCAATTACTTTTATTTTTTAATTTAATTAATTATGGAATACCAAAATCCATGAGGAAAAATTCCTCACAGATAATTTTACCAATTAATAATTTCATAGTTGTTTTAGATGTCACTAAGGTGGAAGGATCAGAAATAATGATCTTCCCTTTCTCTTCACAGACATACTGATTCAATAGCAATACATCAAAACATGAAGTGAGTGCCTTTGTGAGAAACCCAGAAATTACCTAAGAGATTTCTGCACCCCTGGTGAGTGCAAAACCCACAAGAGCAAAACTCATAGGAAAGAGAACACATACTGTCATCAAAATCCCCACCCATAGTACATCACCAGGGATAGAACCCCAGTTTCCAGCTTCTCTCTGAAGAAGTGGAAATCAATATCTAGCATTCCCTGCTTGGGTACTACCCAAGGGACTACTTACTGTCTTACCTATTCCAGAGAGCTAACAACTCCTAGTATATGCTAGTCCCTTTGAAACTACAGACATCTAGGTGGTGTTAGAACTAACTTGTGGGAAATTACCCCTCCAGCTTCTCTCCTTGACTTAGTGTAAAGAAAGTGATAAAAAAAAAAAATCCCAATTCCTAGCTTCCCACTGAGGAGGAATGAAGTTAGACTGCACATCAAGCGTCTCAACTTTTGGGGATCCACTACCTCAATAACTGGCATCTGTCTCACCTGCCTTAGAGAGTTGATTAAGCTTAACATATGCTAGTCCTCAGAGCCTATAGAGAAAAAAGTGGCGATTTGAACTAGTGGGGGAAAATTTATCATAGCAACCTCAGGCTCATTGAAGAGTTAGAAGGTGATAAGTCATGGTACCCAGCTTCTTCCTGAGGAGGAAAAGAGTTGGACCATGCTTTTGTTGTTCTAACTTCTCTGGGAGCTACCCAAGGGATTGGCCCTCCCCTGCCTATTTCAGAATGCCAATAGAACTTGGCATGCATTAGATCCCTGTGGCCCACTAAAAATAAAAGCAGAAGTTTGGGTTGGCATGAAGGTATGAGAGACCTACAGATGCTCAGAGCAGATTAACTGGTGAAGATCTTCTCCTGAACAGGTTCAGTCCAGGAAGATGGAGATGTGATTGTTTTTCCTAATGTGTAGGTACCAACACAGAGTCAAAGAAAATGAAGAAACAGGGAAACAGTGAGCAAATAAAGGAACAAGAAAAAACTCCTAAATCATTCCTAATGAAATGGAAAATTATGAGTCACCTGGCAGAGAATTCAAAATAACTCATAAAAATGCTTGGTGAGCTCATAAGAATAATAAATGAATAAAGGGTGAATTTCAACAGACAGAAAATCTTAAATAGAACCAAATAAACTTTGAGCTGAAAATAAGATAGCTAAATTTAAAAATTTAATAGAGGGTTCAACATTAGACTAGAGCAAACAGAAGAATCAATAAGCTTGAAGACAAGACATTTGAAATTATCTAGTTACAAGGAAAAAGTAAAAGAATTTAAAGGAGTGAAAGGAGCCTAAGGGAATTATTGAACACCATTAAACAGATCAGCATATGCATTAGGAAAGTTCCAGAAGGACCAGGGAGTCCTAGAAAGGGCCAGAAAGTTTATCAATAAATAATAAGTTGAAAAGCTCCCAAATCTAGGAAAGGAGATGGAAAACCAGATCCAGGAAGTTCAAAGGAGCCCAAGTAAGATGAAATCAAATAAATTCACTCTGAGACACATTATAATCAAATTGTAAAAAGTCAAAGATAGAAAAATTTGAAAACAAGATAAAAATGAATTGTCGCATATAAGGAAACTCCAAAATAGAGCAGAAGTAGCTAGACATATAAAACCAAATAGATTTTAAGTTAAAAACTGTCACAAGAGACAATTAAGGACATTGTATCATGATGAAAATTGACCAGGAATACATAGACATAACAATTATATGTGCAAACAATAGCAGAGAACTTAAATATATACAAATATACACACATATACCCACACAATATATACATATACAATGTTTTCCATATATATATGTATATATATATACATATATATGGTAAACAGTGACAAATATGAAGAGAAATAGCACTGCATAAAAATAGAAGACTTCAATATCCCATTTTCAATAATGAATAGAACAACTATAAAGAATATCAACAAAGAAACAATGGACTTAACATGTGGACCAAATGTGTAACAGATAAAGACCATTCAATCCAGCAGCAGCAAAATATATATTTTCTCAAGTGCACATGGAATATTCTCTAGTAAGGGTCATGTTATATCACAAAATTTAAACAAAACAAAAAATCTTAACCAATTTAAGAAGATTAAAATTATACTTAATGTCTTCTTCAAACACAACAGAATAAAGCTAGAAATTAATAGCAGAAAGAAGACTTTAAAATTTACAAATATGTGGATGTTAAACACCACATTTATAAATAACCAACAGAAACAAGAAATAAAACAGAAACAAGAAATAAAATAGAAATTAGAAAATAAGCCAGATGAAAATAAACACACAGCATACCAAAACTTATGGAATGTACCAAAAGCAGTAATAAAAGGGCAGTATATAGTAATAAATGCCTGCAATAAAAAAGAAGGATCTTAAATAAGCAGCTAACTATATACTTCAAGAAACTAGAATAAAAGAGAAATAAATAATACTCATCAGGAGGAGGGAAATAAGAAAGATTAAGCCGAAAGTAAATGAAATAAATAATAGAAAATTTGACAAAACTGAAAGTTGGATTTTTTGAAAAGATAAACAAAATTAACAAACCTTTAGCTAGACTAAAAGTACACATAAGAGACATTACAACGTCACAATTTTTATTTATAGAAATAAAAAGGATCATAATAAAGTATATGAATAATTATATACAAGGCATCTGGATATCCTAGAAAATTTCCTAGAAACATAAAACTATTCAGACTGAATAATGAAGAAAAAGAAATTAAAAATCTGGATAGATCTATAACTAATTATGAAGGTTGTATCAGTAATCAAAAACCCCCATTGGAGAAAATCCCAGGATTTGATGGTTTCACTGGGGAATTTTAACAAAAAGTTAAAGAACAAATACCAATCTTTGTCAAGATCTCTCAAAAAACTGAAAAGAGGGGAATACTGCCAAACTCATTTTATAAGGCCAGCATTACTTGGAAAGCAAAGACAGATAAAGACACCACAAGGAAAGAAAACTACAGTATCTCTGAGGAACAGAAATAAAAAAACCTCAACAAAATACTAGTAAAATGAATCCAAGCACATTAAAAAATCATAAACCTAGGATGGGTTTTTAGAATATAGATGAGGTTTGTTGGGGTGAGGTCCAGAGCCTATGACCAAGAAAGAATTCTTGAGGCGTCTTTGGTGCAAAAAGTTGGTTTTATTAAAGTGTGAGGACAGGACCTGTGGGCAGAAAGTGCTGCTGCCCTGGAGTTGTGAGGGGTGACTGATTATATACTTGGAAATTGGGGAAGGTATGGTAAAGGGAGGTTTCAAAAGGATTTTTATATGTTAAAGAAGACTCACAGGATACTGGAGACATTGCCATTGTGAAGTTATACTATACATTGAAAGGTTAAGAGAGTAAATCTCTTATTAAGTGATATTACCACAATAACATTTTTCAAAATGTTATTGGATATATAAATAATATATGTTAATTACCCTTTGTCTTTCTATGTAAAATATTTCCTGTTACTGGCAGTACTTTATAGAACTTTTTCTAAAAATTCTAAGTTTTGTATAGATTGCAGACAATTTAGTCTCTAGAAATGTTAATATAGTAAAATATTGCAAGATAAATAAAACTAACAGTAATTAAAGACTATACTTAAGAAATAAATAACTATATAGTTGTTTTGTTGTTAAAATATACAGATTTTTTAATCAAATTAATGTTGCTATATTTGCTGTTATTATGGTAAGATTAATGTCCTTAAAATCTATAAAATGTACAGATTTGAATGAAACATTCTTAAAGTCTATTTATTATTTCACTAGAGTATTTATGCAATATTCATTACATGCCAAAACTTTGTAGTAACTTTATTTCACTGCCTAATTTTGATCTATTCAAAATATTCTGTCTCCACAATATCACAAACACATGCCCTATATATTCCCACTTCCATAGCCTTAGTTTAAACTTGACAACACACTGAAGGTTGTGGAAAACATTCCAAGCAATGTGGAGAATATTTATGTATGTAGAGATAATGTATGAGCACATGAGCTCTATTAGATGAAAAGCCATTTCTTAACAATCTTTAAATTAAATCTAAATCATATCTTTAAAAAAAGAAGACCAAGTACATTTTCATTAGAATGAGTGAATACAAGCAATTTTTATTTTTATCAGGTCCTGAAGCAATTAAAATAGCAATTGGTTTTCTTTATACATCTTGATTTTATCCTCTCAAGTGTAGGTAGTATGTTTTATAGGTCAGTTATATTGATTATGAAGAAGGTAATTATAACACATAAACTAAAGTCAGCAGAAATGATGTTGAAATAAAGAATAATGGATACATAAATATACTTGTAAAGTATGTAAACTAGTTATTATTAGTTAAAGCAATAGGTTTTAAATGGTTTTCATGAGTCATTAGGCTAAATGTGCACTTATGAAAGTAAATATAACCACTGTGACACCTTTCTAAGCAGAAACACTATGACCAAAATAAATTTCTGTATGTAAAGTAAACTACATAATCTGTGAAAATCAAGTTACAGACCCATGCTGTAGCTTTAAATCATTATCTAGTAAAACAAAAAAAAAAAGAAAGAAAGAAAACCAAATGATGAATTATTGTTTGTATATGAAAAACATTTCAAATAAACATGTTGGCCACTCAGCTCATCTGCATTATTCATTCATGCATTTTTAACCTATTGGCAATATGTAGTAACTATAGGAATGATTTTGCTTATTTAATGAGAGTAAACAATTAGTTAGAATCCTATAATTTGACAACTTTAACTTTTAATAACTCTGTCCTATTTAATCTTGAAAATATATTTTTGTTTTGGTATGATTGTTTTCTACAGAAAATTTTTTTAATATGTTTTTTTTTAAGATTTTATTTATTCATTTGACACACAGAGAGAGATTACAAGTAGGCAAAGAGGCAGGCAGAGAGAGAGGAGAGAGGAGGAAGTAGGCTCCCTGCTGAGCAGAGAGCCCGATGTGGGCCTCGATCCCAGGACCCTGGGATCATGACCTGAGCTGAAGGCAGCGGCTTTAACCCACTGAGCCACCCAGGCGCCCAACAGAAAATATTTTTAATGATGTTTTCTGTCTATAATTATTAATGCCATAAAATTCCTCTTCATTTACTCTAGCCCTACAATACTATTTATATTGATTTCTTTGGTACCAAGTTTTTATTTTATTCTAAAATGCCATAAATAATTAGTTTTATTTTATAACTAATGACTTTTAACTATACATTTAGTAAAATTTTGTTCAGATAATCTCACGAGAGGAATATCTTACATTTTTAAGGGCTTTTATTTTATCCTGTAGGCCATAGACCTTGTTGTACAGTCTTTTTTTCTAGTAAATATGATTTTATATTAGCATTGCTTTACAAACCCTGGATGAAAACTATAATGTAAGTGATTTATCTAATAATATGGAAACTTGTGATTTTAATTTTTGTTTTGTATGCATTACTATTATGTTTAAATGTGAGAAAGCCTTGAAATCAGACAGAATATTAACACAGTAGATTACATTGACCATCTAATTTGAAATCCTTCTGTTTTGGACTCTTTGTAGTCAATACTGTTGTTGAAGTAATAAAAGAAAAATACCATTTAAAAAATTGTGGGATGATGTACCTTTTTATGTCTTCAGTAGAATTTCTTTATCTTTTGGTATGGTAATATTGCCTTATATTGGCATATTTTGTGTATTTTTATGTTTATAAGTCAGTTCTGTGTAAAGTGCTTCTTTTAATTCTCATAATAACCCTATTAATTTTTTTTAATTTTGTAGTTACAGAAGAGGAAACTGGTGTTATAAATGGATAGATGACTTACTCAAGATCACACAGCTGGCAAGTGGAAGATACACAATTCAAAGTAAGACCTTTAATTTTCAATCCTGTGGGCTTTGTATAATACATGTCATATTCCATCCCAAGGCAGAGAACAAATATAAGGGTAAAGAATTTCTCAAGTCTTTTGTACTATATCTGCCATTTGAGTTTACAAAAAACACTGCCATGTTTATTATAACTACAGTTAGTAAATGTATAGTATATTCCTTCATATCATATATACTTTCGATCTATCTTGCTGAATTTCTGGGGATTCCATTGAAGTTCTTTTTTTTCTTTTTGCACCTTCATTTAGGTTATAATATATTCAATACTATATATATCTTCTATGTTAATTTAAAATTTGACAGACCAACTTATAAACTAGTCTTTTTTGGACAAATTTTTGAAGTAGCAGATTATATTTTTTTCTCCAAGTCATTAATATATTTTAAACTTGAAACTGTATTTTCTAAAGATTAACAATTAAAAATGGCCTTTTAAATTCTTAACTGGTAAAAATATAACACATACTTTTGGCATATAACAGGAATGAAATAAAATCTCTGTCATAATCACAAATATTTATACCTTCATTTGCAATGCCAAGTGACACTTTATCATGCCGTAGATTACTTGATTCTTTATTCTTTACCAGCTGGAGTCAAGATACGGTATGATAAGGTGGTCTAAAAGCTTACAAAGAAACTAGTTAGAAGCAACACCTAAATGTTGTCAGTATTAAACAAGTAAACACAGTAAATTGTTTTTATTTTTTTCACAATATATTGTTTTTAAATGAGAGCCTAAAAACATTCTGGAATAGCCATATATATACAGTAAGGCTATCTTAGGACTAAGACATGAATAAATGCAAAAGAAAAATGTAATCAATTATAGTCTATTTGAAGATATAACATAGTAATATTATTAATTTATTAATAAATTCCATAATAGTAATTCAAAGAACTAGTGTTTTCTAATATTAATCTAACATGGTAAGGGTAAAAAGAGAAGGCATCTGATATAGTCAAACTTTGTGTTACTGCAAAAGTCTGTTCAGTTGTATGGCAAGAATGGTTCACCAGATTTAATTAAGGCTCATTTGAAATATTTTTCACTATCATCCTTCTTCCATATATCTGGGATATCTTGAAATAGTCTGTTTATTAATTAGATCCCAAGTGACTAAGTTCATAAAAATACTTTCACAGACAGATAATAATAATTCTAGACACTGGGAGTATACACATTTTATAATAAGTTAATAAATGTGCATTTTGTTTTAATGAAATGGCTACCATTTAATTATAACCATAGGCCAAACCCCATACTATATTTAAGCATCACCTTATTAGATCATCAAAACAAATTTATGAAGTCCAATTACTGAAGTGAAAAATGAGCCTGAAAGAAATTTGCAGATTTACTTATGGTGATACAACTCTTATGTATCTAACACAGAGGCTATTTGATCTTTATTATGTTAGGTTATTGTAAGAAACCATGCAATAAAGCTCATTTCATACTTGTTTGAAGTACAATGTTGAGAGGCATCTTTACAAATTTTAAAATATCATCTTTATGTGTTGTTAGAGAAACTTTTGCTGCTTTAGCCACATAGATTTTCTCTCTTAAATAAATTAAATGACTTGCTTTTCATTCTTTGGACTTTTAATCATTAATCTTATTGTTTTTCAGAACCATGTTTGTGAGATACATCTTTGTTGGTAAGTTTGAGCTTGTCATTTTGGGACAATGTTTGAAACATATTATTCATTTTCTATCACTTTCGATCCAAGTATTTATGCATTATTGTCTTTCTAACAAATTGTTTCATTGAGTTAGGAGACATTCAGTCTATAGTGGAATTAGTTCGTGATTTCCTCTAAATTAAGTCAGGATAGAGTCTAGCTGTCTAGCTAAGCAATTCAGATCTTTCATTTAGGTCAGCTTGATCTATCATAAATTCTAACATCTGTATCTTGTAACTAATTTGGAGGAATATTTGTGATACTATACATGCCATAGGCATTTCTATGTCTTTATCTTCTTTACTCTCTGTTGTAGAAATAAATTATAATAAATAATTTTGGCCATTTCGGTGGCCATCTCTGAGGAGGTAGTGGGGTATTTCCCCAAATTCATGTTCACCGGAGACCTCAGAATTTGACCTTATTTGGAAATAGGGTCCTTGCAGATGTTCCTAAATTAAGACGAGGGCATACTGGATGAGGGTGGACCCTAAATCCAATGAACTGATGTCCTTATAAGAAGAGTAGAAATGTGGGCGCCTGGGTGGCTCAGTGGGTTAAAGCCTCTGCCTTTGGCTCAGGTCATGATCTCAGGGTCCTGGGATCGAGGCCCGCATCGGGGCGGGTGGGTCCCCCTGCTCAGCGGGGAGCCTGCTTCCTCCTCTCTCTGCCTACTTGTAATCTCTCTCTGTCAAATAAATAAACAAAATCTTTTTTTAAAAAAAAAAGTAGGGCGCCTGGGTGGCTCAGTGGGTTAAAGCCACTGCCTTCGGCTTAGGTCATGATCCCAGGGTCCTGGGATCGAGGCCCACATCGGGCTCTCTGCTCAGTGGGGAGCCTGCTTCCTCCTCTCTCCTCTCTCTCTGCCTGCCTCTCTGCCTACTTGTAATCTCTCTCTCTGTGTCAAATGAATAAATAAAATCTTAAAAAAAAAAAAAAGTAGAACTATAACTATCATAAAAAAAAAATACCCAGCGGTGCCTGAGTGGTTCAGTCAGCTCACCAGCTCACCAGCTACCTTCAGCTCAAGTCGTGATCCTGGGGTCCTAGGATCAAGCCTCATGTTGGGTCCCCTGCTCAATGGGAATGTGTTTCTCCCTCTCCCTCTGCCTCTCTCCCCACTTGTGTGCTCGCTCGCTCTCTCTCTCTCAAATAAATAAACAAAATCTTTAAAAAAAATTATCCGTATTACCTTCTACTTAGAGGGTGATCTAGTGGGAAAGTCAAATCATAAGCAGAAGGTGTTTAATGAACATGAGCTGAGAACATGAATGATACAGAAATTAATAAAATATTTGATTGAATGAAACTATGATGGGCAGCCACATCCATTCCACAAGAAGAAGAGCCTTGTGAATTACAAATGAATATTGGAAGATTACTTTGAAGTTTTCTTTCTATGGATGATGCTAGAACAGGGAATACCAACTTTTGAACTTTCATCTCAGTGATTCTTTTGTTCAGTGCTTGTATATCTGGCCAAACATATATTCCAAGAAACATATTCTTTTTTGGAATGTTAATACACTTAACATGTAAAATATTACTCTTAGAGGTCCAGAAATATTTTAAGTTGCCTGGTAGATCTTTATGGTGGTCCATTATACTAGTTCTAACAATTCATATAATAGGGAAACATTATCCTCTTGCTTTCTCAGGTTTTGAGGATCCTTTGTAACATTCTTAAAAGAATTATAATATAGTCACCTTATAAAAATGTAGATGATAATTGAAATTACAGAGAATCAAAAATCAGGTAACCTTAATTTCTGAGTAAAATAGCTCTAGGACCTCTATGATTCTAAAATAACCATAGCAATATTGATAATAGTCTTTCTTCTATTTTATTCAAAGATCCAAAAAATGATTTCCTGTTTACTTTTCCTTTTCAACTATTTTAAAGAACAGTTCAGTCACAGTGCTCATTAATGTTATGGAACCTTTAAAGCTGGCCACTTTTCACTTTTGGAAATTTGCTATAATAATATTAATAATGGCAAATTTGAACTAGTGGTACTTCCTACACTCACATTCAGAGAAAAGGAAAAGACTTTGAGTCAGGAGAATGATGACCTATTACTAACAAATACAGTGATGTGCAGCTTTTATTTCTGCCATCAGAGAAGCCTGCAACTTCCTTCTAAATGGCTTTGTGTTCAATACTCATTTGCTGGGGTGAGCTGTGCTATAATTAGAGCTATCACTAAATCATTATCACATTAGACCACTTTCTAGTGCCCTATCCAAACCCTGTAGGGCAATTCCACCTCTCTTTTGATGGTGGAGAACCACCATAATTCCTTGCAAGTCAGTGCTGCTCAGTCTCCTACTTGAAAACACTCTGAAAAGTGCTCTCTGACAGAAGGAAAATTGGATACTTGAATGTGGGATGCTTCCTGATCAGGAAAGAGAAAAAGAAAACCTTCAAAAGAAGCTTGGGGCAGTATCTCATTACTCAGTTAGAGGGCATGTATGAGGAGATAAGGGAGTGGGGGAGGTTGATTTTAAGTAATTTTGGAAAGAGCATGTAAGTAAAAGGTTTGAGTGTTTTGGAGTGGGAAAGGTTCAGTACCTGCTGATTGAAAGGCTAAAAAAAATAAAATAAAAAGAATTAGCTTTTAGGGCAGGGTTTTGTCTCCAATGGTAAGAAAGAAAAGCAAACTACAGTACTAGATGGCTCAAGTTTACTTTTGCAGCACCTCCCTAATTTACTGCATATTTCCATAATTAGAATGAATGCTTTCTTCCATTTCATTCTGTAATCTGTCCTGCCTCATTTATACCTTTATCCCCAAATTTCTATCTTAAAATTGACTCCTTTCTTAAAAGTGCCAGAAGTCAGAATGCAGTTGCCAGAGTAACTCAAGTAAGGGGCTCAGGTTTGATAAATATAAAAGTAATATGACATATGACATATGGCATAATATTCTATAAATAAGATTGCATAAGAATGAGAAAAAAGATATGTTAAAACGAAGTACCACCACTGAATAGCTCCTGTGATTCTCAGTTTTCTTTTATGTAAGTTAGTTATTAATATTAGCCCTTTCTGTTTTACAGGAGTAATATCAGGTACAAATGATCAAGATAAAATAAACCTTTTTTAAAATTCAAAATTAGTATGTAAAGATGATGTATTGTGCTGGTAAGGAGGACAGTATAATTATATCTAGTACTACAACAAACTTTTTAAAAAGGGTATAAAACATAGAGATATTGATTAAGATAGAATGTGTTTTATGTACGACACATTTTAGTTAGTTTCAGCGTTTTCACCTTTATAATGTAGAGCTCACCTCTGTGTTAAGTCCTGCTGACATTTTTAGTCTTTCACCATAGGTAACAGAAGCATCCTTGCTGAATGGTCGCTATCCTTTATGTACAGATGTTGACTCATCTGGAGTGAATGCACTATAAGAAGGAGAATTGGGATTTTAATTTACTAAGCAGGGAGGCAAATTATGTAATTAGCTGATAAGCAGTTAAGCAGAAAAGTAACAGAAGTAATCTTGTAGGGAATCACATAAGACTTATAAATATTTCTGTGACATAATTTCCGAAGTTAAGATATCTATACTGTGCACAGACTTACTGAATTAAATTTCATGAAAAATAAAAAACACTAGAACCTAAAATTTTCCATTGTTTCGATATTTTCCCTTTACTTTTTAGAATCCACTTTTTTTTTCTTTCAACAGTTTCTTTTTGGCACTTGGCTCAGTCAGTTAAGTCACTGACGTTGGTTCAGGTCATGATCTTAGGGTCCTGTGATGGAGCTCGAGACTGGGCTGTGCACTCAGTGGGGAGTCTGCTTGTCCTTCTCCCTCTCCTTCTACCTCTCCCCCAATGTGTGCTCTTTCTGTCTCTCTCTCAAATAAATTAATACAGTCTTCAGAAAAAAATTATCTTCTTTCCATATGGCCATTTTTTAAGGAAAAACTGGAAATTTCTTTCATCAATTATGATAAAAAACAACTCTTCATAGGGCAGAATTTACAGGGAGAGGAAAGATGATTTTATGAGAGTTTTACAATAAATTGAATAGAAGCTAGCATAAGATATGGATATCATCCCTTGAAGAATGTGGCCTCAGTCCTGGTTGAAGGTAACATGGCCATGTGTGGTTTGAATAACTATATTTAGTATTTGCATAGACCAGAGGTTTTATTGTTAATATTCAGGGAGATGTAGAAAATTATTGTTCCAGTAAGATTACACACAGTGAATTACTATCACAAATTCATGTTATATTCTCTTTAAAAAATCAAGGCACCTAATTTTAGAAATGTCCATTATTTTAATATTACAACTATATTAAATTATTTTTTATTATACTTGAAAAATTCAGGATGGGTCTTCATGTTTCCTTCTAAGTGAACCTTGGTGTTGTCAGTCTTTAAACATCATTGTCCTGAAATGTACCATCATTAATAACTATACAGTGTACTAGAGTAGTAGTTAGACATTGAAAAGGAGAACCTGTTGCTAAGAAGTAATATCAGTGGTTCCTGGAGAGTTGCTGAAGACTCTGCAAAGACTTCGAAACACCTGCACTCATTCTGATTTTATTTTATTTAGTCCTACCTTACTCCCAGAGATCAGAAGATGATGAGAAATGCAAGTGCTTTGGACCTCAATGTCAAAAATTTGACCCTGAAAACCAAGGGCTCAAGTTTTAACGAATGTGTATGTCTCTGTGTGTTCTATTAACATTATTTAGGACAATAGATATTTTCTAAATAGATGGCAATAAGTTAGTACAGGAAACTCATGATGGCGATTAATTTTGATTTTATACAGCAGATGTTTGCTCAGTGCCAAATAAACCTGTTCAATTTGCCCCATGTCTTAATGTACCCTATCTATTATTTACATGTGAGCACATGCACCACTGAGAAAGGAAATAGCAAGGGCATGGCAGGGGTATATCAAGACATCTGGTGAGGTGATTGCTTACAAAATCAAAATTCTTGGCTGCAACTCAAGATAGAAAATAATTCAGAAACAAGACCTTCTCTGTGTCTTCCTCTGTCTTCATTGCCTTGCATGTAAGGCTTTATACTATAATCTCTCTGGTTATCAGTGCAGGTATCATATATTTTTTTGATTGAACACATTAGGATAATGTGGGACAATAAAATTAATATTTATTTTCTTATGCTAAACATTATCATTGTAATAAACATGCATAACTCACCGAATACTTGGTAACATTTATACATAAAGCAAATTCTTCTTAAATTTGAGAATTCAATTTCCAACTAGTTAGTGCAAATAGTTTTGTGGGTTCCCTTCTGTGTGGGTGGTAATTACAGTATGGGTGTAACCTAGTTCAGTTGAGCAATAGAATCTAGAGCGTACACATCAGAAACTGTAGATGACTAGTTAGAAATAAGAAAGATTTTTTTAAACAAAAAACCTTGGGCGCCTGGGTGGCTCAGTGGGTTAAAGCCTCTGCTTTCGGCTCAGGTCATGATCTCAGGGTCCTGGGATCGAGGCCCACATCGGGCTCCCAGCTCAGCAGGGAGCCTGCTTCCCTCTCTCTCTCTCTGCCTGCCTCTCTGCCTCCTTGTGATCTCTCTCCCTCTGTGAAATAAATAAATAAAATCTTTAAAAAAAAAAAAACCTTGAGGGAATTATAAAGGAAGGATAATAAAAAGGTAATATGCTGACCTTAATTATTTTTAATTTCTTTCTCCCAGCTGCTAGCTATTTCTTCCACCTGGTATAGTTATACCTCAGAATTCCTTCAAGTCCATGCCAAAGTGATTTTTTTTTCACCTGAGTCTAAACAGAAGCACAAACAGAGAAAAGACCCATTAAGCATTTTTGTTTCTTTAAAAATTAACTTCTAATAATATTTATGGACCCTAATATGTAGAGAATTCTGTGCTCAGTACTATGATGGATACAAAGACATCATCCCTATCTCTTAGAGGATGTGATGAAAACATAAGAGAACTCAAGTATGATACAGACCATGCTATTTGCCAAAAAAGAAGTAATTGTTATCAAAAAAGGAGCTTTTCTTTTGATAATAGATCACCAAAATTTGAAGAAAAGGAATTTACATTTAAATTTGGGTAGGAGAAAAAATAAAAGAAATTTGGATGGGAGAGAGAGAGACTAATAGGGCTTAAATATTGTACTGCTTGGACAAGGTAAATCTAGTTTAATAATGGTGGCATTGCATTAAACTTGTCCTGCATACATCCTAGGTCTTGGGTTATCCAGAAAATTCTAAGTTGTGTCAGCTAAAGACAGCTGGAACAGAAATTAAGAAAGAAAACATAAGGGCGCCTGGGTGGCTCAGCGAAGCCGCTGCCTTCGGCTCAGGTCATGATCCCAGGGTCCTGGGATCGAGGCCTGCATCGGGCTCTCTGCTCAGTGGGGAGCCTGCTTCCTCCTCCCTCCTCTCTCTGTGCCTGCCTCTCTGCCTACTTGTAATCTCTCTCTCTGTGTCAAATGAATAAATAAAATCTTAAAAAAAAAAGAAAGAAAACGTAAAAAAACTACAAAGCTAAGTCCTACAATTTAAAAATTTTGTTCTAGATTAATTCTGTCATTAGAACAGAAGCCTCATTTAATTTAATCTTCCTTTTAGAATATTGCTGCTTTGAATTATGAATTACCAAAGTAGTCAATCCTGGTAGCAAAACTTAGGGGAAGATTGTACATTTTTCCTTAAGTTGAGAGACACAGTATTTTCCAGACACTTACTTTTCTCACAAAGCATTAGGTCCTACAATAGGTTTTTAGAAGACTTTTTACCTGTATGTCTATATAAAAACCATATACAAATATCATTAATTTATAGACTTAAGAATGCTTTGTTATTAAGAGAGTTAAGACTGTACCCTAACTTTTCAAGTTATTTTGAGTCAAACAGAAACACGTAATTCAACCAGAGGATGTGAATATTAGACCGTCTTTAAACAAAGTTTTATTAGCTTATCCAGAATGGGAGTGAAATGCAATATATATTAATTTAGACTAGCCTTTCTAACAACATGACAATCCTTTAATATATGGTATTTTGAATGTTCTAAGTTATAAAATTATATTTGGTTTGTGGGCGGTTGTGATTATTTATTTTACTGAAAATTCATCATGCAAGCAATTTTGAACTTTTATAATTGACCCAACAAAGGCCAATCTTAATTCTGATGTACAAATTTGTAAAACTTGTTTCAACATGATATAGGTCTTAAAAGTCTTTTTTATTTTCTTATTATTTTTATTTTTCATTTTATCAAAGTGCCTGGTTAATGGAAATTTTTAATCTAGCAGAAGTGAATCAGTTTAACATTGTTGAGGCATTTCATGTTCTGTGCTGTGATTTTTTTTATCTCCCAGAATGGAAAGAGCCTCAGTGAATATTTAGTCTAGCAGGAGTGACTACAGAAAGGCACTCTTAGTGCAATTGATGGAGACCTACACTATCAGTGGTATTTCCATTGAAATTCAGAGCATGGACAAGAGAACCGACATACATATCTTTCCTTATAAAGCAACTGTCATCCTATTACTTTTCAAAATCTGGTTTTGATAATTCTCTTAATTTTCATAAGAATAATAAAAAATCTTTATTATTTGCTGTGCTGTTTAAAAAATTAGACTTTACATCATGAATATTTAAATATTTTATTCGAAAAATGACTATATTGAAAACTTTTGGTTTCTGTTTCTACATGTAACAAGCTTGGAAGTCGCCCCTCCATTCTAACAAGTAAAAAACTGAATAGACCGAAAAATCAACAACTTTTTAGGATCTCTAGAGAGATAAGTATATAAGGCAAGCCATTGCTCCCACCATCAGAGAGAAGTAAGATAATTACCGGGAGTTGTGTCTTACCAGAATGAAGACTCACTAGCAGAAATCTCTGTGGAAACCAGTGCCAGACTGGATAGGAAAACCTGAACTGTAATTGATGGATTAGTTGAGGCTCAATGTGGACAACTCTGAAAGTTAAAAAGACCAGGGGACCGAGTCATAGAGGGCCTCACAATTCTATGAGGTTTACTTCCAAGAGTTCCATCAGGTTCTTGCATATGTGGGGAAAATCAGGCTCTTGCATATTTGAAAATCAGGTTCTTGCATATGTGGGGAAAATCCCCTCATGTCCTGGCAGAGGGAAGGGAAAAGGACCATTTGAAGTACCCCAGAGTACTCTCTGTCCTTATTAATAAGGCCTGCCCTTGAGGGAAACTAGTTAACCAGAGCCTATCCTTCTGGAGTATTATCAGAAAATAACTGACCTGGGGAAAGTGAAATAACCAATTTCATTCAACTCTAGCATCCCAAGTAGGAAAAGGGAAATTCCTAACTCCAGACAACTCTAGACATCCTTTCCCATGTAAGGGGGAATCAGAAACTGAGAAATTTTTGTGATGTTCACAGTCCAGAAGCATAAGCACCCTGAGACTAAGGCCTATTCCTAGGACCATTGGTTGTTTTCCCTCATCCAACATCTTACCCCATTATGAAAGACCAGCAGTTTCTTTTACCTGGTACATTGTGTCTAGCTCTCAAGAAGAAAAATTACAAGACATACCAAAAGGCAAAACCACAATTTTAGGAGACAAAACAAGCATCAGAAGCAGACATGGCAAGGATATTTGAATTGTCACACCAAGAATTTAAAACAACTTTGATTAATATGCCGAGGGCTCTAATGGAAAAAGTAGATAGCTTGCAAGAATAGTTGGGCAGCGTAAGCAGAAAATAGAAATTTTAAGAAAGACCCAGAAAGAAATGCTAGAGCTAAAAAACACTATATACCAGGAATGAAGACTGCCTTTAATGAGTTCACTAGTAGACTGGACACAACTAAGGAAAGAATCTCTGAGCTTGAGACTATTTCATTAGAAATCTCCAAAACTGAAAAGCAAATAGAATGAATAATGAAGGGAAAAAAGTAGAATAGGATATCCAAAGGCTGTGGGACAACTAGAAAAGATGTAACATGCATGGAATAGGAATATTAGAAGGATAATGACAGAAAGGGACAGGGAGTTTTTAAAATTTTAATAATGATGGCAAACTTCCTTTAATTAATCTCAGAAACAAACCACAGATCTATGAAGCTCAGAGAACACCAAGCAGGACAAACACCAAAAAACTCAACTAGGCATATCATTTTCAAATAACAAAACATCAAAGGAGAAAAAAAATCCTAAAAAAAGTTAGAGGGGAAAAAATGCTTATTTTCTTGTTTCAATTTTTTTAAAATTCTAGTTAGTTAAGGTATAGGGTAATATTGGTTTCAGGAGTAGAATTTAGTGATTCATCACTTACATATAATACCCAGTGCTCATCACAACAAGTGCCCTCCTTAATACCCATCACACATTTAGCCTATCTCCCCATCCACATCCCTCTATCTACCCTCAGTTTGTTCTCTATAGTTAAGAATCTCTTATGCTTTGCTTCCCTCTGTCGTTTTTTTCCTTCCCCTATGTTCATCTGTTTTATTTCTTAAATTCCACATATGAGTGAAGTCATATGGCATTTGTCTTTCTCTGACAGACTTATTCCACTTAGCATAGTACACTCTACATCCATCCACATCATTGCAAATGGCAAAATTTCACCTTTTGATGGCTGAGTAATATTCCAGTGTGTGTGTGTGTGTGTGTGTGTGTGTGTGTGTGTGTGTGTGTGCATGTTTGTGTGTGTGTGTATACACACCACTTTTTCTTTATGCATTCATCAGCTGATGGACATATGGGCTCTTTTCAAGTTTGGCTACTGTTGATAATGCTTCTATAAACATTCAGGTGCATGTGCCCCTTTGAATCAGTATTTTTGTATCTTTGGGTAAAATATCCAGTAGTACGATTGCTGGTTTGTAGGGTAATTCTATTTTTAACTTTTTGAGGAACCTCCATACTATTTCCAGAGTGGATTCACCAGTTTGCATTCACCAGCGGTTTAAGATAGTCTCCTTTCTCCACATCTTTGCCAAATTCTGTTATTTCCTGTGTTGTCAATTTTAGTCATTCTGACAGGTGTGAGGTGGTATCACATCATCGTTTTGATTTGTATTTCCCTGATGGTGAGTGATGTGGAGCATCTTTTCATGTGTCTGTTGGCCATCTGCATGTCTTCTTTAGAGAAATATCTATTCCTGTCTTCTGCCCATTTCTTAGCTGGATGATTTATTTTTGGGGTAAAACCATCATTCTTAAGTAGGAACAAAGATAAGAGTTGCAACTTACTTCCCTGAGAAACTATGTAAGCAAGAAAAGAGTAGAGTGTATATGTGAAGTGTTGACAGAAAAAAATAAAACAAATAGACCTAGAATTTGGTCTTTGGAAATTTTTCTATCAAAAATAAAGGAGGGGCACCTGGGTGGCTCAGTGGGTTAAGCCTCTGCCTTTGGCTCAGGTCATGATCTCAGGGTCCTGGTATTCATCCCCGCATCAGGCTCTCTGCTCAGCAGGGAGCCTGCTTCCCCCTCTCTCTCTGCCTGCCTCTCTGCCTACTTGATCTCTCTCTCTCTCTGTCAAATAAATAAACAAAAATCTTTAAAAAATAAAAAAATAAGAAATAAAATAAAATAAATAAAGGAGAAGTAAATACTTTTCAGGTAAACATTAATCAAGAAAATTTTTGCCAGTAGACATACCTTGTAAGAAATATTAAATGAAGTATGTTAGAGAGAAGGAAAAGAATATAGACAAAAAACTCAGATCGACATAAAAAGTATTAAAGAAAGAATAAGTGAAGGTAAAATAAAAACTTTTATTTTTCTTATATATATGGTACATACATAAGCCCATATAATCAAATACATTATTGCTATTATTATATGCTTATGTGTGCTTATATATAAGTGAAATGAATGAAGCAATGACACAAAAGATAGAAATTAAGATTATTTATTATCGTAATGTGTTGACACTACCCTTGAAGTGATATAGTGTTACTTGAATATGGACTTGTATTAGTTGCAAATGTGTATTACAAATTCTAAGGCAACTACTACAAAAAGTAGAGTAAGTAAATAAAAGTAACTAATATGTGAAGAATGGAAAGAATATAAAATGCTTGATTAAAACCTCACAAGGCAGAAAAAAAGTAGAAGGTAAAAGTAAGAACAAAGAAAAAAGCAAGAAATAGAAAACAATAACAAATATGATAAATAGTAATCCAAATATATCAATAATTGCTTTGAATGTCAATGATCTAAATGCATAAATTAAAATACAGAGATTGTCAGAATCATTCGAAAAACGAGACCCACCTATATGTTGTCTACAAGAAGCCTGCTTAAAATAAAAAGACATATAAAAGTAAATAGATAGAAAAAAATATGCCGTGCTAACACTAATCAAAAGAAAGCAGAAGAGGCTATACTAATTTCAGACAGTGCAGACTTCAAAACAAGGAAAGTTATAAGGGACATAAAGTTATGAGGGGTGTTACATAATGATAAATGGGTCAGTTCTTTAGAAAAAGTAACAATCCTTAATATGCATATGTCTGACAACAGAGTGTCAGTCTATGTGAGTCAAAAGCTGATAGAACTGCAAAGAGAAAAAGATGAATTCACTCTCATAGTTCAACACCCCTCTATCAAAAGTGGACAAATCCAACAGCCAGAAAATCAGTAGGGACACAGCTGAAATCACTAACACTATAAACCAACTACATCTTATGGACTACTTCATCCAACAAGAGCAAAATACATATTATCAAGCTCATATGGAACATTGACCAAGATAGACTATATACTGGGCCATAAATCACACCTTAAGAAGTTAAAAATAGAAATCAAACAATATCTACTTTTATTTAGCTAGTTTTTAAATTTTTATTTAAATTCTAATTAGTTAACATACAGTCTAATATGTTTCAGGTGTACATTATAGTGATTCGGTACTTCCATACAACACCCAGTGCTCATCACAAATGCACTCCTTAACCCCCTTTACCTATTTCACCCATCCTCCACCCCACTGATAACCATCAGTTTGTTCTCTACAGTTAAGGGTCTTTTTCTTGGTTTGCCTCTCTCTCTCTCTCTCTCTCTCTCTCTCTCTCTCTCTTTTCCCCCTTTGTTTTGTTTCCTACATTCCATGTGTGAGTGAAATCCACAGAAAGATAACTGGAAAAATCCCCAAATATGTGGAAATTGAAAAACATAATTCTAAATAACACATGGTTCAAAGAAGAAATCTCAATAGAAATTAAAGAATAGTTTGAACTAATTGAAAATAAAAACACAAATTACCAAAATTTGTGGGATGCAGCAAAAGGATTTCTTAAAGGAAAAATTATGGCATTGAATGCATATGTTAGAAAAGAAGAAAGATCTAAAATCAATAATCTTAAGTTTCCAATTAGAAACTAGAAAAAGAAGAGTAAATTAAATCCAAAGTAAAGAGAAGAAATAATAAGAATTAGAGTAGAAATAATGCAATTGAAAATAGGAAACCTATAAGGAATTCAACAAAATCAAAAATTGGCTTTTTGAAGCCATCAATAAAATTGGTACGTGTCTAGCCAGGTTAACTAAGAAAAAAAAAAGAGGTCACAAATTATCAACATAAATTAAAGAAGGGACATCAGTATACCCCATGGACATTAAATGGATAATAAAAACATCCTCTGAACAACTCCCTGCCCACAAATTAACCTGGATGAAATGGACCAATTCCTTGAAATTCATAAGCTACCACAACTCACATAAGAAGAAATAGGCCATCTAAATAGATCTATAGCTATTAAAGAAATTGAAGGCATAATTAACTTCCCTAAATATAAAGCAACAGAAGTCATTATATTTTGGATTTATTTGATTATCAGGAAGATAGAGTAATTTTGCTCTTACTTATTGGCCATTTTCTTTTTTAAGCTGACAGTTTACTATAGGACTGCATAAAATATTAAGGATATTTTCCATTATGTTTTATATATGTAGCAAAAATATTTTTTTATTTTATGATTTGTTTAATTTTTTTCTTTTTTTCCAGCTTTACTGAGATTTAATCGACGTATAACATTATATCATTATGTAAATTTGATGTAATCAATATAATGATTTCATTTATATATATTGCAAATTGCTTACCACAATAAGGCTAGGTAATATATCTTTTATTCCACATAATTACCATTTTGTGGTTGTTATGGTGAGAATATTAAAGTTCTCATAGAATCTTTCAAGTATATGATACAGTATTGTTAACTAGTCCTACCAGGCTGTACATTTTATACCTGGAACTTACTTACCTTATAATGGAAAGTTTGTACCTTTGACCAATATCTCCCTATTTTTTCCACTTCTCAGCCCCTGACAATACCATTGTTCTTTTTGTTTCTGAGTTTGATGTTTTTAAATTCCATATATATGTGAGATCACACAGTAATTGTTTTTCTGTATCTACCTTATTTTACTTTGCATAGTCCATTCATGTTGTTGTGAATGGTATAATTTCCTTTTTTTTTTTTTTGGCCTGAAGAATATACCAGTGTGTGTGTGTGTGTGTGTGTGTGTGTGTGTGTGTGTGTACGCGCACGTGTGTGTCTATCTCATGACATTTTTGTTGAAAGACAGTCAGCAGGAGAGACTGAGGTACATAGTATATATGCTTGGAAAATGGCATGCCTCTTCTCCTCAAATTTTATTTTGGAGAGTTTTCTGGACAGTGGGGAGCTTTTTAATTGGCCTTATGTCTTGGTCTAGTCTTAGGCAGGTTTATTGTCTCTGAGTCTCAGAGATAGGCCTTTCTCAGTGATCTGCCTGCCCTCTTTGCAGTGTTAGGATATCACTAATCATAGGTTTAGGACAGTTTACTGCCTCTGCTCCAGGGGTTATAGGTTCCCATATCCCTCTGCTTCATTTTTTCCTTTCCTCATCAACAGTGCCTCTCTATCTGTGACCAAGAAGAGAAAAAGTTTGCAGCCCGACTCACAGGAACTTGAGTTTTCTTTTATTTTCTCTGACCTTCCTTCCTTCCTTCCTTCCTTCCTTCCTTCCTTCCTTCTTTCCTTCCTTCCTTCCTTCCTTCCTCCCTTCCTTCCTGTCTTTATGTCTTTTTTTTCCCTTTTTTTTTTCTTTAGGGGAAAAAGTTTGAGCCAAGTTCCTGTCTTTTTCACACAGGCAGCACTTTCCTCTCTCCCAGACCTGTACCACTGAGAGACGTTGTCTGATTTTCCACCCTACCCTCATTTTTCTTGAGTAACTCGTGAAAGTCCATGAAGTAGAATCTGAGAGTGGCACAAACCCCACTTGTGTCTATGGCTCCCTGATGTTCTGTACTATCATGAAAGACAATATTTAGCTCTTACCAATTAATGAAAAAAATGTATCTGAATTCTTATTCATTTGCGTTGCAGCCCAGTCTTTGTTCTGTTGCCACAATTATGCCAGTTTTTTCCTCTAAGTAAAGGCAGGAACCTCAAAGGCTATTTGGGTGTCCTGCAACCTTACCTCTCAAATGGATTTAAGACAAGTTTTGATTTTGAGATTATTTGGCTCTTACTGGTTGTTAGAGTTGAAGGAACACTTTTTCTTGCTTTCTACATCCTAAGAGTAAATGAGAAGTAACCTTTTAGATATATTTTAAAGTCCTTAATTGCAGTTTCCAGATGGCATACATTTGTCATTTGAACTTTGGAGGAACATTTGGAGGCTTAAGTGTCTCTTCAGGACACCAAGAAAGAATTGACATTTATTTAAGGAACCAGACATCATGAAATCATTCCCAAGGATAATTTTGGTTTGCCTTTATACACAACCTGAAAAATTGTCTTCAAGTCTACACAGCTTGCCCCTCAGGTAGACTTAATATTTCTTTACATCTAAGCTACTGTTTAATTGAACTTTCTCCAATGCCAACATCTAAAAAAGGTTCAAATTGGCAATTATGGCATGTTACAGTAGGAAGCAAAACTAATATTGCTATTTGAGTTCCACTTTTACCAGTTATTAGAAGGCAAGTCTCCTAATGTTTCTCATCCTCAGCAAATATAGGTAATAATTTCTATTTCTAGGGGTGTAGAAAAGATGACAATTGAACATATGCCCAAGAATCATAAAATGTAAAGTGCTATAAAGTAGTATTTTTCTAACATAAGGTATCTAGAAATTTTACTTCAAATCTATTTCAGGGGAGCAAAAAAGTGTAAGTTACATGAAGCAACACTGGTAGGTGAGTCTTTTATTATTAAACAGTTCAATTATATCACTAGTTAGTATTTTCTTGATGTTGAATACTTCATCAACAAAAATAAAACACTGTTTCTGGTATATACTAGTGTATACTTTTTCAAGCCTAAAGAAAAATTTTCAGTTACAAAACTGGTATTGAAGAGACACTTTCTAATATATACCAATATTTTGAAGAGAAAAATAATTCAAAGTATAAAATGTTAACCTTCTTTATGCCAAGAACTATTATAAGTATATTGCAGGTACTTGAAAGAAAACATGGGACACTTGGACCTTCAATGTTGGAACTGTAAACAAAAGTGAGAACAGGGTTAAATGAACCAACAAGTAACTCAGAAACTATTAAAAATGGCTATACTTTAATACTCCTTAGGTCTGCAGAAGCAAAAAGAGAAAGCAATAATCTATCTGCTGAGAGCTTTAGTCTTGAAATAGCAGCCATGATATAGGAGCTCTGGTTAGGTGGAAGATTGGGGCCATCATCAAACTACAGATCCCAGTGACCCCAAGAGAATAAACACACTACTTGTTTCTCCTCTCATTCTTTAATGTCCTGTGAGTGATTCCCATTGGATCAAAGCAAAGGGAAGGCAGATGTCAACAGACTACAGACAAACAAGTCAGTGGATGTCAGGCTCTTATAGTACAAAACAGGGCAGAAAAGCACCAAGAGTAGATCTGTATAGGCAAGCAAAAAATATCTAGCTTGCTATGTTTATTACTATTTCTTGTTCAACTTCAGCTGAATATGCACTGCTAATTATCTATGAATGTTCTTCTAATAAATTAAGGAACAGATTATCTCATCTATATTGAACACTCATCTCAATAAGTAATCATTGGACTTAATTCCCCAAAATTTCATCTGGAACATTCTCAGTCTAGTCTAAAGTTAATGAAGAATTTTAGAACTCCTGTAGTCCCAGCTGGGAGCCATACACGAGTCTACTCCCCCACTCCCACCCCAGTTCAGCTGTTGAGGATGGTGGACCACTTATTTGGCACCTCTGCAAAAGTCTCTTGTTTTTTGTGGGTCTCCATGATGTGGAAATTTAAGATAGTAATGCAGAAAAAAAGAACTATTTCTGCCACTAGTCATCTGTCTGTGACTGTTTTGAATACTTGCCCATTTTTATAGGACTGAGCCCTTATAAATTTATCTTTAATGATTTTCCTATCCATATGATAACATGGTTTATGTCCAAAGCTGTTTAAGGAAAGAGGTAAAGATTTAATGGGTTCCTTTCTGTTCTTTTGGGATTGCATGTACATACAGGTGATGCTGTGTGGTATATGTGGGAGTTTGTGCCATCCTACTGAGCCTACTTTTGGATTTATGTCTGTTGTTAGGTCATCACTCCATGGAGATATGTTTAAAGGAAGCAAACTAGCCATTTTCAGATATCAAATAGGAAAATGAAGAAGAGACATAAGACACCTGACTGGAGGGTGCCTGGGTGGCTCAGTGGGTTAAAGCCTCTGCCTTTGGCTCAAGTCATGATCTCAGGGTCCTGGGATCAAGGCCTGCATCCAGCTCCCTGCTCCTGGGATCAAGGTCCGCATCGGGCTCCCTGCCGAGCAGGGAGCCTGCTTCCTCCTCTCTCTGCCTGCCTCTCTGCATGCTTGTAATCTCTCTCTGTCAGATAAATAAATAAAATCTTTAAAAAAAAAGATACCTGACTGGAAAAAAAAAAGAGAGAGAGGGAAAGAGTATCATTACTAAGACACCAAAAGATAAGTTTAAATATGAGAACTATTACATTGCACTCAAAATTGGATTACTATTTTTCATTGGGCAGTGAACATTTTCGTAAAGGAATAGACTTGAATGTGGACCTTGAACAACTGAACACAAAAAAATTTTCTTTGTCCTGAGTCAAACTTACTTTGCTTTTTTAACACCATAAGGAAAAGACAGCTTGGATTTCAAACTGATTCTTAAGGCAGTAGAGCTGTATAAATCTTTATGTAAAAGATCTCATGTCTCATTTGATTTTGAAAATGGTACAGTTAATAATCAGAACTCTGTTTATTAAAACTATAAACTGAGTTTTATAAAATCTGTTATTGACAAGAATTGTGTTTAAAAAAATATTCATGTGGAATATTTCCCAGATTATCCATCTGTGTTTCTAATTTATTCCAGTAAGGATAAAAATGCCAGGATGGTAGGGTAGGAATATGATGACTGAATTCATGAGAAGTGGTTAGACTAAATTTGATATGAAATAATTATGGTGGATGCCCCTTCAAAAAAATCTGGCTCTAAATGTATATAGCTAAAAATAGAATTTTGGAGCTAAACTTTCTAGAATCAAAACATGCAGAATATTATTTTTGAATTATAAAATACAGTGGGGTGACAGGGTCATCATTTGAAATGACTGCTTCCTCCAGGCAGCAAAAATAGGTAACAAAAACACCAGTTGGAAGGAATCATGAATCACCAGTTTCTAATAAAATTTGAGGCTAATAAAGAACTGTAATAAATACTGCAAGTCCTTCATGAAGTGTATACTTTAAGTAGGATGGAAAAGAGATAATGCCTGTAATTAAAACACGACAGCATCTTACTTGAAGAAAAAGGTTTAAGAAATTCGGTTCCACCACTACTCTAGTAAAATTCAGAGTTTCTATTTATATCTGTAAACCATGGTGACAAAAAGCAATGTAACCTATTTTAAACTAATCTATAGTTGCATCTAATTTTGATGAATTCCGTGAATAAGGTTTAGTGCCCAGAGATTATTTGAGTGTGTGGTTTTACCTATGATAAAGCCTCATAGCATGTGAACTAAGCCTCCTGATGTTCTATTAGGGAAGTACTTCAGACAACTCAGCTTTTGTAATTGTGTTTGAGGTTTTAGGACACCTTTGGTGATCTGTTTCCAAGAATGATGAAATAGTATGATTAAATGTCTGTAAGAATATTTCTGAAATATATACTTGATTTATATCTTCTGAAACACTTAGTTTAAAGTCTACCCATTAGGGAAAGAAATATATTATTTTAAAGCTCATTAGCCATAGTGCAAGTAAGAACACATAAGGCAATTAAAATATGTTTAGTTCAGTGCACCTGTAAGTAGAAAAAAGTTTCAAGCATACTCTTATGTGCTTTTGGTGTGATAACAATAAGAGAATCACATTAAATTACCTAATTTTTATTCATGCATGCCTAGGTAGGAACAGGGATTGAATTAATTGTCCATAGATTTTTCGATTGGATCTAGAAGGGAAAGCCTGTACAAATTAGTCCCAAAAGAATCAAAACCACTATTATAGCATCATAATTACAGTTCACTTGAATATACCTTATAGAGAGAATGGTTGTTTTTTTCATATAAGAAATATTTGCCTATTGAGTGCATTGCTGTTTTCATTCTTAGTACCTCATTATGCTTTTCTCTGAATGAATTCAGAAGTAAAAAATGTTTATTTTTTACTTTTCATCATTATTTTAATATGTAAATGTTTTAACTTAAAGTTGAAGGATATTTATTTTGTATTATTCAAGTATAGCATAGACATAGAGATTAGGAAAATATAAGTCAGCTTTTCTGGATCTGGTGAATGAATTTGGCTATAGAGATTATGGTTAGGTACTTTGGTCACAATAAAGATACAATGAATTGTTATATAGCATAATATGCTATTTAATATATATGGGTGTGTATGTATATTAAATATATGTCAATATGTATATTAAATATATGTATGGATATATTTAAGAACAAATAATATTTAATATACATGATCATAAGTTCTCTTATAAAAAATTATAAAATTAATGATCGGGCACTTTTCTGATTTTCAAAATGTGCAAAGTCAGATGTGTCATAAAAAAACCTGACCATTAATACCAAGTTTAAACAAACAAAAGTACCTCATGTAAGAACTAATGTTATCTTTATATATCATTGAAAGTTCAGGGCTTTTTTCCCCAGCTCTCTCAATGTTAGGAAATTAATTGTACATTAAAGCTTGGAAGTCAGTTATTATTTCTAAAAGAAAATGCTCTATGGGAGCAAAACCACTAACAGTGTAAGGGACAATGGAAGTAACTGGTCAGAACAGTTGTCTCTGTAATAATACTTGATATGATATTAAAACTGTGAGTACTTATGGCAACCCTTAGCTGTTGCCTCTAGGGACAACATTTTACTTCTGGAAAGAAGGATTATCCTTCCAAGCTACTAATCCTAAAAGACAGGTAAGGCCAATCAATTAACTGGGAAAAGAAAAAAATAAACACAGATTTACCAATAGAAAATTTAGAGGTAATTTGTTTTATGTATTCACTACTAGCATTTACTGTGAAGCATCTTTAAGATGGAATGTTGGGATATTTATATCTCCCAATCTAATTAAAACAATTTTATAAGTCACAAATAGAAATTTACCCACATTTGTATGAAATGTTATGAGTAATGAGCAGAATCAAGAAAATCAAGTTGGTCTTTGAAGAGTCACATGCTAACAAGTTATCCTTTATGGTAAATTATTTTTATTGTAATTACCTTATTTATTCTTGAAATTTAGTGATGTGTGTTCCAGAACTTAAGATATTTTATTCTAAGTCTAGAAATAGCACAGCAGAAGAAAACAAAAATCCACGTTTCTAAATATTCAGGTCGAGAAAGGTTCATGTGAATGTGTGACTGGGAGAATCAGTGTATGTGGATTGGTTTGATACAAGTAAACTGCATTCTGAGTGCATATAAACATATGGAAAAGCTAAAGTTCTGTGACAGAATCTACAAGGTTCATAGGTCAATAAAGGGAATTACACGATATAAAAATATAAGATGATGTGATGTTATAACTGGAGAGACTTAATAGACCTGATCCTACTTCCTTTTTCTTAATTATTGTGTCAAAAATAGAAGGGTCAACAAATATTCATAGCTTCTCCCACATTTTTCGACTTTCATGTGATTGGCTGAGTAACATGATGTGATAAATTTTGACAATAGTTGTGGATAGAATGATGTGTATTAATTACAGGCTAAAGCAAAAAAGAACTGGTATATACCTTTCCAGTTGTTTCTTCTCCTGATTCACAGATCCTGGTGAGTATATGTTCCAGAACGTGCAAGTGGTAAAAAAGTGAAGCTTATATTAGCCTTGTGTCCTGTGTGACTATGTGGAGTACAGCCTCCAGATGAAATTGTGATGGATAAGTAGAATGAAGAAGACCTGAATCTCTGTTGTCTTAATCCACTGCAATTTTAGCTTTTTTTTTTTTTTTTTTTACTGAGACAGAAACTTATCCTATACTTACCAAAATTTAGATGAAGAAATAGTGCTGGGGAAAATAAAGTTATGATTTGTCTTTTTTTTTTCAGTTAATAGATTATCAAGTAATTAATCAGGAAAAATGATGTTTTCAAGAACAACCTCAGTATATTTTCCCACCCAAATAGTATTTTATCATTTTTTACAAATGAAAAGTTTTAAAAATTAAATACTCATCTTTGCTATCCACAGATGATTTACTATAATGACTTTTTGTTTCATGTGTTGGAGTATTTTTACTAGGATTCAACTGACTATCAAATTCTCTAAAATGAATTACTTGATGTTTTCAGTCATTTTTATTAAAATAATCATATATTCTAAATTTGAGGGGAAAAATGGAAAAGTAAAGTCAGATCATAACCTCTGTGGGAAATAAAAAATCTTTGTTATTAATAAATAATTCAATATTAATTAATATTCTTAATAATTTATACATTGTTTATAAATTTAAAATAATTTATAAAAGTCATGAATCAGCTTCTAGTTATTACTTGAAAAATGTAAGATACATGCTCTTTAGGAAAGATGAGAATATTAAAGATACTCATAGCAACAGCACTGGAGTCAAGTGATTTCATAAATATTTGCTAAAAATTTTGGTAAATATTTTAGTATGGTTTTCTACTATGCCCAAAATAAATGGCTTTTGAAAATAATAGTTGAAGTGAGGCTAAGGCGTTTAATCATTCTGAAAGCCTATTTATTGTGTACATATCACATAGCAATAGAGATGATTTCTATTATACTGCAAACCAAAGCGCAATTAAAAACAAATAGTTTTCTTCCCTGTGAGAGTTTGAAATCCATGCTACTCCTTCATTTCTTGAGACTTCTTCCTGTGTAGGGGGTGAATTTTCCAGGGCTAGTGTGCGAGAAAAATTACTGGGATCCCCTGCAGCCAGAAATTCAAGCAATCTCATATCCTTGAAAAGACAGTGAAAATGAATTCCGTGATAAAACCTATTCCTGGGGATTGGAGATGACAATTGTAGACTACGCAAATGGTTGCTGCTTTCTCTGGAGGTTCAGGGTAGGAGCTATTCTGTATGCCTTCAGTGGAGTTAACCTGCATGTCTAGATTTTGTAATGCAAAGGAATACCTAGATAAACAAGATCTTAAAGAATGGATATAATTTCTGTGTAAATTGGATATCATTGCATGACATTCTTGTCATTTGCTATGTATAACCAAAGAATTAGGTATTCAGCAATAAGGATGGAATGATCAATAAAGATGTCCTGCACTTTGTCTAAAATTTGTCTATAAATAGATGTAAGTTGAATAGGAACTTCTTATCACACACTGAATTTGATGCATACTGCAAAAGCAATGCATATCTTGCTGTCCTCATGAGAAAGTGTTTTTGAAGGTTTGTGGTATTGAAGGTATGGTGGGATCTCATTTTAGAATGGTTTCAAGATGTAACAAAAGCAAAATCAGCAGATAACTCACACACTTAAAGTTTTCTTAAAGGTTATAGGTGTGCCTTATGATTGGTGAAATTCAAAATACTTATTAGGATTTCTTCATTACTCAAAAAGCTTTTAGGTTTAGCAGAAATTAATTTGTAATCTCAATTAAAGGTAAGTTTTGATGACTCATAAAATTCTGAATGTTCTTTTTATTAGCTTACTTGATAACAAATCAAGATTTAGGTATGTTTTTTTTTTTTGAACCTTCTTCCTCCCATGTTTCCCTGTTTTGTAAGACCCAGCCCTCAAGTCTTTTGCCAAATTTGGTTGGTATTTTTAAAATGACTATATTGAAATCTCAATTGTGACATTTCTTCACAAAATGTGTTATTAGAAAGCAGTAGAGAAAAAAGTATTGTGGTGTTCACAGTAATACATTATTTAATATTGAAAAACAAATCTCTTAATTTTTTTATGTTGTATTTGTTTTAATTGAAAATTCCATAGATGGAATATAACTCTCTTTCTTTGACTTATTCTAACCTCATTTTCATAATTTGCCATACCTAATACCATAATGCCCAGGGGACTAGCTGATGGACATTTAAGGATACATTAAATAAATCCAGATCTCACTCCACTTGCCTACGACATCCCCACTGTTGCCTGTACACTAGGACACCAGCCAAGTCTCTGCTCATTCCCATCCTTAGTGCAAGGTGAAATTCTAGCATGGGAAATCAGATTTACAAAGGCAGGATATTATAATGGCATTTTTGTATATTTAAATAAAAATATTCCTCCATTGGGACACCTGGGTGGCTCAGTCAGTTAAGCTTCCAACTTTTGATTTCTGCTCAGATCATGATCTCAGAGTCATGGGATTGAGCCTCACATTGGGCTCTGTGGCTCAGCACAGAGTCTGCTTATCCCTCTCCCACCCACTGCTTGTGGTCTATCACTCGCCCTCTCTCTTAAATAAATAAATAAATAAATATCCCTAAAACAAAATATGCCTCCATTAACTAAATTGAACTTAGGAACTCATTGTATTCCTGATGTCTCCTAAATAGTTCTAAATTTTATCCTTCATTCACTCTCTACTCTTTGCAATATTTATTTTCTTTTTTCTGCACTATTGCCTCTGACTTCTTCCTAAGTACAATTTTGGTCACATTACCGTTCCCTGTCATAATCCTCTATGTTGCTCTAAGAGAAATCACTCTAAAAAATAATAAGCAGGGCGCCTGGGTGGCTCAGTGGGTTAAAGCCTCTGCTTTCAGCTCAGGTCATGATCTCAGGGTCCTGGGATCGAGGCCCGCATCGGGCTCCCTGCTCAGCGGGGAGCCTGCTTCCCCCTCTCTCTCTCTGCCTGCCTCTCTGCCTCCTTGTGATCTCTCTCCCTCTGTGAAATAAATAAATAAAATCTTTAAAAAATAATAATAATAATAAAATAAAATAAAAAATAATAAGCAAATCTGATCTTTTTTCCTTTCTACACTTAAAATCTTTAAATGCTTCCTGATTCATCATCTAAAGTAATGCCAAACTTCTTAGAATGGAACACACGACCCTCTGAGAAATTGCCTTTGCTGATGCCTTTTGGCTTCATTGCATATATACAGCATCATCACAATTTTTCCAGGGTATCTCCTTTGAACATCTAAGATACCTGTACTTAAGAGCCCTGATGCAACTTTACCCTACTCCGTACTAACTCAGCTGCAGTTACACATCTGTGGAATTTACTGGACAACCTGGTTGAAGGAAATCTAATCACACTGTTATCTCCGCACTTCTAGAAGACAATCATACTCATTCTCTCATTAAATGAGAAGAACTCAGTATTCACATTACATTTTTATTTGTTATCTTGCATATTTGAAACAGAGTACAGCATGCAGGTTGCCTAAATCCCATCCTTATAGCAATACCAGGGATGTACCCAACCAGGACAGCTAATCTCTAATACAGAGTTTTCAAGTGGTAAATGTGGCTAAGGATGGAAAGTAAAGATGCTAAGAATAACCTTTCAGGTTGTGATGAGTGGAGATCCTGACACCTGATGCTCTGGAGACCAGAAACATTTAGGAAAAAATGAAATGGAAAAGTAGGACCAATCAGTGCCAAAAATGTTTTGTCACTGAATTTTTGCCAGACTTCTAAAGAAATATTAATGAAGTCTGGGCCACTAAGGTTGATGTGTAAATTCATATCTTCTGACACAAAATTTTCAATGGAAACCAAATCCATTTTTTAGATAAAATGTCAAACCATGACTAATAAGTACAGGCTAGATAAGAACCCAAGCAGACAGCTGATGACTGGAGACTATTTCAGGAGAACTGCCAAAAATCGTTGCTATCTGTGGTTGATCAGCTTTATACAAAAAACTACAAACAATTTTAAGAAGCCCAGCTGAAGTTCAGGGAGAGAGGATTGGAATCATGATTCAAGAACAGTAAGAAAAGAATGTTTCAGACTGAGGGGTGGAAAAGGGTCAGGAAAGTTCAGGAAAGTTTTTAAGTGTTAATTATGTGAGATTGCTTGAGAATTACTTGCTACAACTGTATAGTCTGTAAGTGTGTCTATTTGCTTGCCAGGGGTCTGGCTATGTAACAAATGCACTGGCCTCCAAATAAAACATATAGTAAAAACTTCTGATTTTTTTTTAATAAGAAAAAAAGAAACTAGTGATCAGGTCACTGGAAAAGAGAAATCAAGACTAAAATAAAGAATAAAAAGTAGCATAGCCTAATTTCATTGGGAAGCACTTACAGTCTAGCATTACTAGACAACCTCAGGCTTTATACATGGCCTGAGAGCTGTGAAACTTTCACTGCTAATGCAATTAATCCAAGTGGAGTATGATAAAATAAAGCCTATAGATAATTTTTAGAAGTAGGATAGAAAGGTTTTAAGGACAACACAAGTTGAAATTCAAGGCATGGAGATGGATGATGAAAGATATGTCTAGGCAGCTTGATGTCTTGGCCATTCCTAAGTCTATAGAGCTTGGGAAGCCCAATGCCTGATCCTAATTACTAGGAGCTACAGGGCCAGCTCATATTACCTATCTCAGTAAGAATATTTGTGTATGTATGTTTGTACATATGTATTTATTTATAATACATGCACTTTACTTATGATGTATTGCCACACGGAAACTGCTTTAGAAAATTCTGTTACTGAATAAAAACTGTTGGAGGATCTGTCTCAAATTTGTCCTGGAGCTTCCTTCTCCTACCTCCTTCCACTCTTACATATATTGTCCCAAGTGAAGTTTTAGCTAAATAGAAAGAGATAGACATGTTACACTCACCATACCCTCAGATGTTTGCTAGAAAATTAGGAAGAGTTTCTATCTCTTGAAAGGGATGTATCAAACTAGGCAGGGGACTGAACTAAGAAGAAAAATTAATAGGGAAGCTGTGAAATTGGAGTAAATATGGTATTATTGTTTTTAATTTCTAAACTTTGTGTTTAGGGGCATATGAAGTAGGAGTAGGATCTTACAACATTACTAGATCTCACACACACACACACACATATTATGGGGTTTCAAAGTTATTGACATTGACTCTGTTAGAATATACATTCACATAGATTCTCCTTCTCTACTATACACCTCAAAATCAGGCCTTGGCATTCTTGCTTTCTCTTTTTGTATTCACTTTGTAAATTAATCTGTCTAGTCCTGTGTTTTTAGGCAAGCTTATTTAATCTTCATAGTCTAATGCATGTATTTGTGGAAAGCACTGAAGGTATGCCCATGTGTTTATAAATATGCATGTTATGGTGGGAAGTCATCCTCCACATGGTACATTTACATCTGCCAGTTACCTTCTTCTTCTTGTTGGGTATTATCACAGCCTGAAAATTCCCTGAACACTGTTTTTGCTTTCTTCCCCATACTGACTCTCTTTTCCTCTAGGATCGTCCCTGGGCTGAGGCTATTTTCTGACTTATCCAGGAATACAAAGAATGCCCCTTTTGCCCTTTGCCATTATACATTGTCAAATAAAAACAAATCAGTACATATTCCTAAATTACACAGAACCCTTCAGCTTTATTCTCCATTACATTCAAATAATTGTAAGACGGCTGTAAGATGAGGAACCTCTGCTATTCTCTTATCTACCATAGTTTCTTTCAATGCCACAGTCTGACTTCATGGAGCTTTATGCCAATCTGCCTTTTAGAATTGACTATTGTTGAGCTTACTCTTCCACTTCCTCAGGTAGGTTTGGTTATATCAATAGCAAACACAGCTCAGTCTCAAGTTGGAATCCCTAATGTGTCATAAAACAAGCACTTGGCACCTTTATAATCTGTGATAATGTACCAGTTTAATGATAATAGTTCTTATCCAGAAGCTTTTTTCTAAAATAGTCTTATAAAATCTAAAATATTTTCCCTACCAATAATACTAATTTGCATTCAATTTATATATGTACATATGTAAGTATGTTTGTATGTGGGATATGTGGGGAGGGGGAGAGAAAGAGAATTAAGAGCATCTAATTTAAATTTGAATGAATCACTGCCACTAAAGATAGTTTAAAAGTTTACAAAGTATGTGGTAGTTTGTTACCTAAACCTTAATAAGAATAGAAATTTAATTACAACTTTGTGCCATATACAGCATTCATGGTTACATTCTAGGCATTCTGAATACTTCACAGATATGAATTAATTGTCTTCTCATTTTTGTGCTGTTTTTATTTGATTTCTCTAAAATAGAAAATATCTGTTGGGGAAATTTGGCCAAAAGACTGCAATTCAATCTAACAAATGAGGTCATGATGTTAATGAAATATTTTATGCAGTAGCTGGCAGTTTCAACATACATTTCTAGTTCATACAAGGTAACCCATCCAAACGATAGATAGAGCCATTCCAAATATTTTACATCTAAATAGCAATCCAAATAAATCTGTCATATAAAATCATGCTATTGAGATCCTGGTGAACCCCAGTGCTGTTTTTAAAATTAGGCACCTGTTTATAAAAATGCATCAAGCCAGGACACTTAACAAAAGTAATAGCAGTTTGGTGATATGTTTTTAAAAAGTAAATGCATTTTTGATTTATTGATTTTCCTGATTTCCTTTGCTTTTTTTTTTTTTTTTAAAGATTTTATTTATTTATTTCACAGCGGGAGAGAGATCACAAGGAGGCAGAGAGGCAGGCAGAGAGAGGGAAGCAGGCTCCCTGCCAAGCAGAGAGCCCGATGCGGGCCTCGATCCCAGGACCCTGAGATCATGACCTGGGCCGAAAGCAGAGGCTTTAACCCACTGAGCCACCCAGGCACCCCTGATTTCCTTTGCTTAAGGAGTATTCTACTTGCCACTTCTGTAGTATTTTCTGAGAGTCAGACTTATGAATAATTCTAATTTACTTTTTCTTTTTATGTGGTTGGACTTATTTAAAGGGAAAGATACATATGATGATTAAAAAAAAGGAAAATGTTTGAATTCTAATTCACTTTTTTCTTTTTATGTGGTTGGGCTTATTTAAAGGGAAAGATACATATGATGATTAAAAAAAAGGAAAATGTTTGAATTCTAGTAGGTCTTTGTTTTGGCAACTTTTCTACTATTGAATCCTTTCTTTTGCTGAGGAGGAAATTTTACATTTTCCCATATATATGAATCATATCATAGTGAAAAAATTAGAGCTAAGTCACCAAAAATTCCACTCATAAAGACACACAGATTGTGAATGGATCTTCACTTATATGCCTCTATGATTTTATATCTCCTTTTCTTGTTCATGAATCTTATTATGCTATATCTGAGAATATATTTTTACAACTGGGATTATTGGAGAGAAGAATATAATTAATTTAAATATGATATACCATTCTTACCCATTAATTCCTCTAACTGCTTCCCACAACACACACAAAGTATAAAAAATTCAAGAATGAATGAAGTTCCTATGATTGTGTAGCAACTCTTACTTAGCCTGGAGTCTCCTCTCAGTCTTCCACATGTATTCCACCCAAACCTCCTCTCGAAACAGTGCATCTGTTTGCTCTCCTTGAATGTAGTTGTAGCTACTACTTATATCTAAGAAAATCACATTTGGCGGACATAAAGATGGTTCTACTTCAAAAACAGAACATCATTTTCTGAGATACATTCTTTTTAGTTTCACACTTATTTTCTTTTATTTTTAAATTTTATTTTAATTTTGGTATAGTTAACATTCACTGTGGTATTAGTTTCAGGTGTACAATACAGTGATTCAACAGTTCCCATATATTACTCAGCACTTATAAAGGTAAGTGTGCTCTTAATCCCCATCACCTATTTCACCCATACCCCCAGCCACCTCCCCTCTGGTAACCATCTGTTTATTCTCTGTAGTTAAGAGTCTGGTTACTTTGTTCATTTCTTTTGTTTTTTAAATTCCACATGTGAGATCATATGGACTTGATCTTTCCCTGACTAACTTATTGTCCTTAACATTACACAGTCTGGATCCATCCATGTTGTTGCAAATGGCAAGATTTCATTCCTTTTTATGGCTGAATAATATTCCAATATATATTCCTATATATAATATTTCTATATATAATATTCATATATATAATATTCATATATGTATAGAATATTCATATATATGTATATATATATATATATATCACAATCTTTGTTTAACCAAGGAAGCAAGAATCTGCAATTGGAAAAAGAGAGTCTCTTCAACAAATGATGTTAGGAAAACTCAGCAGCAACATGCAGAAGAATGAAACTGGAACACTTTCTTTCACCATACACAAAAATAAACTCAAAATGAATTAAGGACCTAAATGTGATACATGATACCATACAAATTCTAGAAGAGAACACAGGCAGTAATATCTTTGACATTAACCATAGGACATTTGAATATGACATTGTGTATCTCCTTTGGCAAGGGAAACAAAAGCAAAATTAAACTATTGGGACTACATCAAATTAAAAAGCTTCTGTACAGCAAAGGAAAGAACCAACAAAATTCAAAGACAACCTATCGAATGGAAGAAGATATTTGCAAATGACATATCCAAGAAAGGGCTAGTATCTAAAATATGTAAAAAAAAACTGATACAACTCAACATCCCCAAAACATATATCACTTAAATTAGTGTTTTTATTTTCTTTGGATAAATACCAGTAGCACAATTACTGGATTGGAGGGTAATTCTATTTTTAATTTTTTGAGGAACCTTCATACTATCTTCCACAGTGGCTGCACTGGTTTACATTCCTACCAACAGTGCACAAAGGTTCCTTTTTCTCCACATCCTCACCAACACATCTTTCTTGTGTTTTTAATTTCAGCTATTCTGACAGATAAGAGGTGATACCTCATTGTGATTTTGATTTGCATTTCTCTGATGATGAGTGATGTTGAGCATATTTTTATTTGCCTATTGGCCATTCTATGTCTTCTTTGGAAAAAAATGACTATTCAGGCCCTCTGCCCATTTTTAATTGGATTTTATGCTTTTTGTTTGCTGAGTTGTGCAGTTATTTATGTATTTTGAATATTAACCTCTTATAAAATATATCATTTGAAAATATCTTCTCTCATTTACTAGGCTGCCTTTTTTGTTGTGTTGGTTTACTTTGCTATGCAAAAGCTTTTTATTTTGTAGTATTGTCCCAATAGTTTATTTTTGCTTTTATTTCCCTTGCCTCAGTAGACATAGTCTAGAAAAATGTTGCTAAAGCCAATGTCCAAAATATTACTGCTTATATTGTTTTAAGGAGTTTTATGGTTTCAAGTCTCACATTTAGGTCTTTAATCCATTTTGTTAATTTTTGTTTTGGTGTAAGGAAGTGGTCTAGGTTCACTTTTGCATGCATCTGTCAAGTTTCTGCAACATCGTTTATTGAAGAAACTGCCATTTCCCCCATTGTATATTCTTGACTGCTTTGTTGTAGATTAATTGGCCATATAAGTGTGGGTTTATTTCTGTTCTTCCTCTTCTGTTCTATTGATTGATCTATGTGTCTGTTTTTGTGTCAGTACCATACTGTTTTGATTACTATAGCTTTGTAGTATATATTGAAATCTGAGATTGTAATGCCTTCAGTTCTGTTCTTTCTCAAGATTGCTTTGGCTATTCCAAAGTCTTTTGTGATTCCATAGAAATTTTAGAATTATTTTCTCTGTGAAAAATGCTGTTGATATTTTGATAGGGATTTAAATGAATCTATGTTGCTTTGGGTATTATGAACATTTTGACAATATTAATTCTTCTAAGCCACGAGCATGGTATATTTTCCATTTGTTTGTGTCATCTTTAATTTCTTTCATCAATATTTTATAGTTTTCAGAATACCAGTCTTTCACCTCATTGTTTAAATTTATTCCTAGGTATTTTATTCTTTTTTGTGCAATTGTAAATGTGATTGTTTTCTTAATTTCTCTTTCTGCTACTTTGTTATTAGTGTATATAAATCCAAAATATTTATGTATATTAATTTTGTGTCTTCCAACTTTCTGAATTCATTTGTTAATACTAATAGTTGGTTGGTTTTTTTTTGTTTTTTGGGGGGGGGTTGTTTTTTTTTTTTTTTGCTAGAGTGTTTAGGATTTTCTGTATCATACCATCTACAAATAGTGGCAATTTTATTTTTTCCTCACCCATATGGATGCCTTTTATACATTTTTTCTTGTCTGTTTGCTGTGGCTAGGACTTTCAGTACTATGTTGAATAAAAGTTAGAGTGTACATCCTTGTCTTCTTCCTGATCTTAGAGGAAAAGCTTTAAGCTTTTCCCCATTGAGTATGATGTTAGCTTTGAGTTTGTTATATATGACCTTTGTTATGTTGAGCTATGTTCCCTCTAAACGTACTTTGTTGGGAGTTTTTATGATGAGCAGATGGTGAATTTTGTTATGTGTTTTTTCTACATTTATTGAGATAGTCATATGGTTTTTATCCTTCATTTTTCTTAATGTGATGTGTCATGTTGATTGATTTGCAGATATTAGCTACCCTGAATCCCTGGAATAAATCCCACTTGATTGTGGTGAATGATCTTTTAAATATATTGTCGAATATGGTTTGCTAATATTTTGTTGAGGCCTTTTGTACATGTGTCCATCAGGTATATTGGCCTGTAATTGTTTTTTTTTTCTGTTTTGTTGTTGTTTGTTTTTTGTTAGTGTCTTTGTTAGTGTCTGGTTTTGGTTTCAGGGTAATTCTGGCCTTATGGAATGTATTTGGAAGCTTTCCATACTCTTCTATTTTTTTTTTTGAATAGTTTGAGGAGAATAGGTATTAACTCTTCTTTAAAAGTCTAGTAGAATTTCACTTTGAATCCATCTGGTCCTGGTCTTTTGTTTGTTGGGAGGTTTTTAATTACTGATTCAATTCCATTACTAGTAATTGGTCTATTCAGATTTTTGGTTTCTTCCTGATTCAGTTTTGGGAGATAGTACATTTCTAGAAATTTATCCATTTCTTCTAAATTGTCCAATTTAATGGCGATAATTTTTCACCACAGTCTCATAATGCTTTGTATTTCTTGGTATTGGTTATTACTTCTTTTTCATTTCTGATTTTATATATTTGAGTCCTCTCTTCTGAACTCAAAGGAATGTCCTTGTATAGCGATGTCCCTGGTGTACTGTTATATACTGTGTGTGCCTGTCAGCCTTGGCTGACTGGCTGGAGCTGGAGCCAGCGTGAGCAGTGTGACTGCCTCCGGGTATGGCTGGAAATGAAGTGGGCATGGGCCAGGGGGTCCTGGGGCTCTGTGAAGAGGATGCCTTGGCAAGACAACTGAACATGAAGTTGGTGCAAATTGGGTTCCTAGAGATTTTTTGTACACAGGTAGCCCTGGCAGGATGGTTAGAGCCAATTTGAAGATGGGAGGGAGGAGGGAAGGGGCCCTAGGGTGCTTTGCATGGGGAGGGGGGTTACCCTGGCAAGTCATTTGGAGCTGAGGCAAGTGTGAACCTGCGGTGGACTAGGATGCTTTGTGCCTATGTCACCTTGGCGAAATGATTGAAGTTGTAATGAACATTGTCTGGAGATGTCCCATTGTGCAGCTCACTGAGGCTGACTTGGTGGGAAGGCTGAGGCTGATGTGGGCCTAGGGCCCAGGGTCTGCTAAAGCAGCCAGCTGCCTAGGCTCCCCAGACCCTGCACCTGTCTGCACTTGTCAAGCCCCCCAACCCTAGAGAGAGTTCCAGAAGTCCCCCTACCATTTGACAGAGCTCTGAGGCTCATTCCTTTACATTCTAGTTGCACCTTTAAACCACAGCTTTTTTTCCTGTGACCCAAGGCAAACATATCTGTCCCCAGTCCCTCAGCCTCACCATCCCTCCACTGTAATTCATTGCATAGGGGTGAGTTTCTCCTCTTAACATGTTTCTATCTCCCTGATGTTCTCTGTGTGGTACTGCTATCCGTTTTGTGTAGAGCTATTTAGTCAGCACTCAGTTCTTCAGAAAGAACTGAGGTATATGTCTAGGTGTAGCTTTGCTATATCTGTGGAGATGAATTCAGAGTCTTACCACAATGCCTTCTTCCACCTTCCCTGCTATCTATCATCTTTTATGAGAATGCATTTGGTCATTTTTAGTACTATTACTCTGATAAGTTTTAGTAGCCATAAACCAAAGGTGTATCTTATGTTTATCTTTTGGGTATCTTAGTTTAAAGACATGGTATATAAAATTCTTAAGTATGATATGAGGAAAATAATAATTTTAGAAAAACTTGATTTGCAAAATTTGCATTGCACCTATTCATTTTCATGTTGATTCTTTTGCTTCTCCCATGCCGCCACTCCTCCTAAGTTTTTACTTTTACTTTTAGTTTTACTTTTTTTTTGAAATTGAGAAAATGTTAGTGTCTCTCTTCTTCAGATACATTCAGAATTTCCCTACAGATACCCAAAAACACCAACATAATGATCTTTAAAAAAGACAAGCAACATGTATTAAGCGTTTCATTCCACCTACTTCCTTACCCTCATGAGATCCTTTACCTGCTTTTCATTAGGCTGCCCTGATTTCTTTTGGACCCTAGATACATGGTTCAGTGCTCATTTTCATGGCTGGACTGATTCACATATTTCAATATAATTAACAACAATGAAAAGTAGTGCCGGACCAAAAAAAAAAAATCCCCACTAGTAAAATAATATCATTGGCACACATATATATTTAATGAAGTTTTAAGTGGGTTTCTTTCCCTAAAATGTAAGCCACCCATAAACTTGTTTAGTGATGCATTTGAGAAGTTATTATAGCCTAGGGTGAAGTGATTATTTTTTGCTTATTGTATGAAGTGTGCATGTTTCCAATCCATAGGAAGGTCACCTTGGTGAAAATATTTTTAGTAATATGATACTAAATATTAGAGTTAAAATGCTAGATTCCTTTTTTTTTTACAGAGCACAGTAGACCAAGTATGTAAAGAATTGATAGTCTAAATGTCATTTCATTATTATTTAAAGATAAGAATATTGTACTATATTAAGTAATATATCACACACACTTAAATATTAACCTACATGAATTATTTATATCTGCTAGTGGAAGTCTTTACATAGCTAAAATGTGGAAATTAGAAATATTGGAGATAAAACCCTGAGAAATTAGATATAAAAAGTGTTATTAGATGAGCAATCTCTATTTAGAATTCACAGTCATTACCTACATTTTCCAGGCCAGTTGTAAGCTTTCTAAAATTTAATACATTTTAGGAAGCTATTTCAGGTTAAACAGATAGAGAATGAGAAAGGCAGAGACAGAGACAGAGGTGGGGTGGGGGAAGACTTTCATGAATTCCAGGATTTCCTCATTGTAAAATAAAAATATGAATGTAAATGCAAATTTATAAGGAATTTCTTCACTTCTTAACCTAAAATTGGCAGTTCATTATCCTGTGATACTGTTTTGGCAACCTGATATGATGAAAGATTTTCACAAAATTGTGTGTGCTGCTGAGAGCCTCCAAGTCTATCAAGTAATTCCTCCAACTAGCCAACCAGAATCATTCATCTTATTGTTAGAGTTGTATTCTAGATATAAATGACCATGATAAAAGTATTAATAATACTCTTTTTTGTTTTGATTGAACATTCTTAAAGAAGACTATATCTAAGTAAACAGAAGAAATATTTTATGACAAGTTATATTCTAATCCTTATAGATCCCTTATCTCTATTGAACCATAGACAATGCTTATTTATAAGAAATAGAAATGACATACGAGTTTGGATTTTTTTGCGATATTATGTATAGTCTATATGAAGTTAAATAAGTTTGTTAACATTTTGTCATTTTGTACTTTAATTTAGTTTTATCCTGTTTAGTTCTCATTGTAATATTTTACTATTTTTAACTGATCCTAATTTAGCAAAAGTTAAGATTTAAAATGATGTCCTATTTATTTTTTTCTTATTTCATTAATGAAGAAGTTAGAACACTCAGCTTAGACCCTATTCCCAGGGTAACTCATTAGAAAGCTGGATATAACTGAAAAAACATATCATTTATTTTTATGGTTCATTTATACCCCTTCAAAATATTTGCAATATCTCAGAACATTTTTGCATTGACAATCTTTTGTAGCTATTTTAACCTTTAAGAGAATGACATGTACTAATTATATGTAGCATTATCATAAATGTATAATATTTGACCTTAATTTCAAGGTAAATATGAGATGAATTTGTGTTTACACATTTATTATTTTATAGATATATATTTCCTGTCTTCCTAAATGAAAAAATGTTATAGCTCTGTGGAGGCAGAAAATGAAAGCTTCAGCTAGAAAATTTCACATTTGATTTCTTTTGAATCATTTTGTATAATTTTTTTAGTGTTTCAAATGTTTTCTTTTCCTGGTTTAAAATAATATGGAGCTGAAAGTCTAAGAGTCAACACTTGAAAAATGATTTTAATTTTATGTCTCTTGCTGAATATTATTTGATTTGGTGTTTCTCTTTTTTCTGATATATTTGTTAAAAACATTCCTGTCCCTTTGATTGAAATAGCTAACATAGTCTATTATTACTGTCTATATCTTTTTTTCTGCATGCCATAATTGGTACTTTATAGTTTAGTTCCCTTTTCTTATGTACTTTCATGTTGACCACTTTATTTTTCAGCTTCCTTTTCTTTAAGCTGTCCTTTATGAAGTCTTTTGTTGCTTGTGTTCTTATAAAATCCATGCCACATCCCACTTCCATATTATACATATTTTATTTTAAAAGACTCCATGATAATTTTAAGACTCTTTAAAATACATAACTCAAAAAATATACATTTTAAATGTATCCTAGAAATTTAATTTATATGGTTTGCCAGACTTAGATAAACCTTTAATATTTTGACATTAATTTCATTTCTTCTGTAAATATAATTTAACTTATTTCTTCAGTATTCTGTATAAACTATTTGCAACTGAGTATTATGAAAGAAATTAGCTCTAAGAAATGTGGCTAAATAACATACTTTGGGTTTTTATTTTCATACTTTGATTCAGATACAATCAGTAATTGTTATGGGAATAATCATTCAAGTATAATTCTTGATTTGAAAATTATCTTTATTTTAATGTTTTATTTTTGTTATTATAACTTGGAAAGACAGCAATTATACACAATTATTTGCAATAAAAACAAAAGTCAATTAAAACCAAGGGAATTATTTCTATGGTTATTTGTTTTGCTTAAAATCATCACTCACAACTTTCAAATAAAAACTTTTACCAGAGAAGACTTAAATTCTGTTTACATTTAAAATAGGAAGTTTTATATGTACAACATTCACTATTCTTACTGAAATAGAGATTTTTTTCATGATTAAGTATTCCCCTGGTTGTTGCAGGCTTTAGATTAGTATCTAAAGTTATGAAATAGTTGTGACAGTTTTTGGGTTTTTTGTTACTTTTATGGTGGGACAGATATTTAGAGTTCTTTACTCCACCATTCTTGCTGATGTCACACCTCTCTCTTTTATCTTTGAAACTGGTAANTAAAATAAAATAGGAAGTTTTATATGTACAAAATTCACTATTCTTACTGAAATAGAGATTTTTTTCATGATTAAGTATTCCCCTGGTTATTGCAGGCTTTAGATTAGTATCTAAAGTTATGAAATAGTTGTGACAGTTTTTGGGTTTTTTGTTACTTTTATGGTGGGACAGATATTTAGAGTTCTTTACTCCACCATTCTTGCTGATGTCACACCTCTCTCTTTTATCTTTGAAACTGGTAAATGTTTATGGAGAACATATTAGGTTTGATTTTCCAAAAATATTGCTTGGTTTTTGGTTATTGCTTTACAAATATTCCTAGCACACTTATTACTCTATTTCATTATGCTTTACTATATATGTTTAAGAGTGACTTGGAAAATGCTCAGTTTAGTTACTCTTAAGTTTTGCATATAGAATATTTTATTTCAAGAGATTTACCATGCTTATGAAACTTCTTTTTTTTTACTTAACATATAATCTATTATTTGTTTCAGGGGTCCAGGTCTGTGATTCACCAGTCTTACACAATTCACAACACTCATGATAACACATAACCTCCCCAATGTCCATCATCCAGCCACACCATCCCTTCTACCCCCTCCCCTCCAGCAACCCTCAGTTTGTTTCCTGATATTAAAAATCTCTTATGGTTTGTCTCCCTTTCTGGTTTCATCTTGTTTTATTTTTCCCTCCCTTGCTCTATGATCCTCTGGATTGTTTCTCAAATTCCTCAGATCAGCAAGATCATATGATAATTGTCATTCTCTGATTGACATATTTTGCTTAGCATAATACCTTCTAGTTCCATCCACGTCATTGCAAATGGCAAGATTTTGAGGTTTTTTGATGGCTGCATAGTATTCTATTGTATATATATACACATCTTCTTTATCCATTCATCTGTTAATGGACATCTAGGCTCTTTCCATAGTTTAGCTATTGTGGACATTGTTATAAACATCTGGGTGCATGTGCCCCTTTGGTTCACTACATTTGTATCTTTAGGGTAATTCCAGAGTGACTGCAACAGCTTGCATTCCCACCAACAGTGTAGGAGGGCTCCCCTTTCTCAGGATCCTTGCCAACACCTGTCATTTCCTAGCTGGTTAATTTTAGCCATTCTGACAGCTGTGAGGTGGTATCTCACTGTGGTTTTGATTTGTATTTCCCTGATGCCAAGTGATGTTGAGCATTTTTTCAAGTGTCTGTTGACCATTTGTATGTCTCCTTTGTAGAAATATCTGTTCATGTCTTCTGCCCATTTCTTGATTGAATTATTTGTTCTTTGGGTGTTGAGTTTGATGAGTTCTTTATAGATTTTGGATACTAGTCATTTATTTGATATGTCATTTGCAAATATCTCCTCCCATTCTGTTGGTTGTCTTTTGGCTTTGTTGACTGTTTCCTTTGCTGTGCAAAAGAATCTTTTGATCCTTTGATCTTTTGATCTTTTGATCTTGAAGTCCCAATAGTTCATTTTTTTGCCTTTGCTTCCATTGACTTTGGTGATGTTTCTTATTTTTTTATTTTTATTTATTTATTTTTAAAGATTTTATTTATTCATTTGACACAGAGAGAGAGATTACAAGTAAGCAGAGAGGCAGGCAGAGAAAGAGGAGAGAGGAGGAAGCAGGCTCCCTGCTGAGCAGAGAGCCCGATGTGGGCCTTGATCCCAGGACCCTGGGATCATGACCTGAGCCGAAGGCAGCGGCTTTAACCCACTGAGCCACCCAGGCGCCCTTTGGTGATGTTTCTAAGAAGAAATTGCTGCTGCTGAGGTCAAAGAGGTTGCTGCATGTGTTCTCCTCAAGGGTTTTGATGGATTTTGTCTCACATTGAGGTCTTTCATCCATCTTGAGTCTATTTTTGTGTGTGGCATAAGGAAATAGTCCAGTTTCATTCTTCTGCATGTAGCTGTCCAATTTTCCCAACACCATTTGTTGAAGAGACTGTCTTTTTTCCACTGGATATTCTTTCCTGCTTTTTCAAAGATTAGTTGACCATAGAGTTGAGAGTCCATTTCTGGGCTTTCTGTTCTGTTCCATTGATCTATGTGTCTGTTTTTGTGCCAGTTCTTTACTGTCTTTGTAATAGAGCCTGAAGTCTGGAATTGTGGTGCAGCCAACTTTGTTTTCTTTTTCAACTTTCCTCTGGCTATTCTAGGTCTTTTCTGGTTCCATACATTTTAGGATTATTTGTTCCATTTCTTTGAAAAAAGTTGATGGTATTTTGATAGGTATTGCATTAAACATGTAGATTGCTCTAGGTAGCATAGACATTTTCACAGTATTTGTTCTTCCAATCCATGAGCATGGAATGTATTTCCATTTCTTCGTGCCTTCCTCAGTTTCTCTCATGAGTACCCTATAGTTTCCTGAGTGCAGATTCTTTGCCTCTTTGGTTGGATTTATTCCTAGATATCTTATGGTTTTGGATGCAATTGTAAATGGGGTCTACTCCTTAATTTCTCTTTATTCTGTCTTGTTGTTGGTGTATAGAAATGCAATTGATTTCTGTTCCTTCATTTTATATCCTGATGCTTTACTGAATTCCTGTATGAGTTCTAGCAGTTTTGGAGTAGAGTCTTTTGGGTTTTCCATATCAAGTATCATATCATCTTCAAAGAGTGAGAGTTTGACTTCTTCTTTGCCGATTCGGATGCCTTTTATTTCTTTTCGTTGTCTGATTCCTGAGGCTAGTATTTCCAGTACTATGTTGAATAGCAGTGGTAATAGTGGACATCCCTGCCATGTTCCAGACCTTAGGGGAAAAGCTCTCAATNTTCTCACTTTTTCCCCATTGAGAATGATATTCGCTGTGGGTTTTTCATAGATGGCTTTTATGATATTGAGGTATGTACCCTCTATCCCTACACTATGAAGAGTTTTGGTCAAGAAAGGATGCTGTACTTTGTCAAATGCTTTATCTGCATCTATTGAGAGTATCACATGGTTCTCGTTCTTTCTTTTATTAATGTATTGTATCACATTGATTGATTTGCAGATGTTAAACCAACCTTGCAGCCCAGGAATAAATCCCACTTGGTCATGGTGAATAATCTTTTAATGTGCTGTTGGATCCTATTGGCTAGTATTTTGGTGAGAATTTTTGCATGCATATTCATCAGAGATATTGGTCTGTAATTCTCCTTTTTGATGAGGTCTTTGTCTGGTTTTGGGATCAGGATAATGCTGGCCTAATAAAATGAGTTTACAAGTTTTCCTTCCATTTCTATTTTTTGGAATAGTGTCAGGAGAATAGGTATTAATTCTTCTTTAAATGTTTGGTAGAATTCCCCTGGGAAGCTGTCTGGCCTAGGGCTCTTGTTTTTTGGGAGATTTTTGATTACTACTTCAGTCTCCTTACTGGTTATGGGTATGTTCAGGCTTTCTATTTCTTCCTGGTTCAGTTTTGGTAGTTTATACATCTCTAGGAAGGCATCCATTTTTTCCAGATTGTCTAATTTGCTGGCGTATAGTTGCTCATAATATGTTCTTATAATTGTTTGTATTTCTTTGGTGTTGGTTGTGATCTCTCCTCTTCCATTCATGATTTTATTAATTTAGGTCCTTTCTCTTTTATTTTTGATAAGTCTGGCCAGCAGTTTATCAATCTTATTAATTTTTTCAAAGAACCAGCTCCTAGTTTCATTGATCTGTTCTACTGTTCTTTTGTTCTACTTCTACTTGTTCTGTTTCATTGATTTCTGCTCTGATATTTATTATTTCTCTTATCCTTCTGGGTGTAGGCTTTATTTGCTGTTCTTTCTCCAGCTCCTTTAGGTGTATGGTTAGGTTGTGTGTTTGAGACCTTGTTTCTTGAGAAAGGCTTGTATTGCTGTATACTTTCCTCTCAGGATCGCCTTTGCTGCATCCCAAAGATTTTGAACAGTTGTGCTTTCATTTTCATTTGTTTCCAAGAATTTTTTAAATTCTTCTTTAATTTCCTGGTTGACCCATTCATTCTTTAGTAGGATGCTCTTTAGCCTCCATGTATGAGTTCTTTCCAACTTTCCTCCTGTGGTTGAATTTTAGTTTCAAAGCATTGTGGTCTGAAAATATGCAGGGAATGATCCTCATCTTTTGGTACCTGTTGAGACCTGGCTTGTGACCCAGGATGCGATCTACTCTGGAGAATGTTTCATGTGCATGAGAGAAGAATGTGTATTCTCTTGCTTTGAGATGGAATGTTCTGAATAGATGTGTGATGTCCATCTGGTCCAGTGTGTCATTTAAAGCCCTTATTTCCTTGTTGATCTTTTGCTTAGATGATCTGTCCATTTCAGTGAAGAGGGTGTTTAAATCCTCTACTATTATTGTATTATTGTCAATGTGTTTCTTTGATTTCATTATTAATTGGTTTATACGATTGGCTGCTCCCATGTTAGGGGCATAGATACTTAAAATTGTTAGATCTTGTTGGACAGACCCTTTAAGTATGATGTAGTGTCCTTCCTCATCTCTTATTATAGTCTTTGGCTTAAAATTTAATTTGTCTGATATAAGGATTGCCACCCCAGCTTTCTTTTGATGTCCATTAGTATGGTAAATTGTTTTCCACCCCCTCACTTTAAATCTGGAGTTGTCTTGGGGTCTAAAATGAGTTTCTTGCAGACAACATATCTATTGGTCTTGTTTTTTTGTTTTGTTTTGTTAATCCGTTCTGATACCCTGTGTCTTTTGATTGGGGCATTTACCCCATTTATATTCAGGGTAATTATTGAAAGATATGAATTTAGTGCCATTGCATTGCCTATAAGGTGACTGTTACTGTATATTGTCTCTGTTCCTTTCTGTTTGTTACTTTTGGGCTCTCTCTTTGCTTAGAGGACCTCTTCCAATTCTTCCTGTAGGACTGGTTCTAGTTTGGTGTTTGCAAATTCTTTTAGTTTTGTTGTTGTTGTTGTTGTTGTTTGTTTATTTGTTTGTTTTTGTTTGTTTTTGTTTGTTTTGGTTTTGTTTTTGTTTTGTCCTGGAAGTTTTTAATCTCTCCTTCTATTTTCAATAACAGTCTAGCTAGATATAGTATTCTTGACTATATATTTTTCTCCTTTAGTGGTCTGAATATATCGTGCCAGTCCTTTCTGGCCTCCCAGGTCTCTGTGGATAGGTCTGCTGCAAATCTAATATTTCTACTTTTGTAGGTTACAGACCTCTTGTCCCAAGCTGCTTTCAGGATTTTCTCTTTGTCTCTGAGACTTGTAAGTTTTACTATTTGATGATGGGGCGTTAACTTATTTTTATTGATTTTGAGGGGGGTTCTCTGTGCCTCCTGTATTTTGATGCCTGTTTCCTTCCCCAAATTAAGGAATTTCTCTGCTATAATTTACTCAAATATACCTTCAGCCCCTCTCTCTTTTTCTTCTTCTTCTGGGATCCTAATTATTCTAATATTGTTTCATCTTATGGTATCACTTATTTCTCTAATTCTCCCCTCATGATCCAGTAGTTGTTTGTCTCTTTTTCTCAGCTTCTTTATTCTCCATCATTTGGTCTTCTACATTACTAATTCTCTCTTCCTCCTCATTTATCCTAGCAGTAGGAACCTCCATTTTTTATTGCACCTCAATAATAGTTTTTTTTATTTCAACTTGGTTAGATGTTAGTTCTTTTATTTCTCCAGAAAGGAATTCTCTAATATCTCCTATTCTTTGTTCAAGCCTTGCTAGCATCTTTATAATCATTATTCTGAACTCTAGTTCTGACATTGTACTAATATCCATATTGATTAGGTTTCTAGGCAGTTGGTACTGCCTCTTTTTTTGGGTGTGTGTGTGTGTGTGTGTGTGTGTGTGTGTGTGTGTTTTGAGGTGAGTTTTTCAGCCTTGCCATTTTGTCCAGAGAAGAATGAGATGAATGAGAGAACAAAATGTTAAAACGGTAATAATGACCCCAGAAAAATATACACTAAGCAAATCAGAAGAAACCTGAAACTGGAGAACAAAAAGGGGGGGAAATGTGATTAGGTTGATAAATAAAACAGAGCCACACACTTGATTTTGGATGTATTTTAGTCTGTTAGAAGAAACTGCCTTCCAAAATTTTAAAGAAAGAAAAACTTATATATATATATATATATATATATATATATATATATATATAT
>LNAC01000010.1:599270-674091 GCA_002007465.1 Ailurus styani | reverse complement strand
ATATATATATATATATATATATATATATATACCAAAATAAGGGTAAATATGATAAAGGGATAAAGATGAAAATTAAAAAAGATTTTAAAAAAAGAATTGATAAGAAGTTGGTTGAAAAAAGAAAGAAAAAAATTAAAAAAATAAAGAAGGAGAGAATGTGATCAGGCTGGAGACTAGAACAAAGCCATATGCCAGCTTTAGGGTATGTTTTGGTCTATTAGAAGAAACTGTAACCGAGAAATTTTAAAGAAAGAAAAACTTATATGTATACAAAAAATAAAGTTAGATACAATCAAGGGATAGAATGTGATTATAAAAATGATAATTAAAAATGATTTTTTAAAAGGTGTTGATAAGGTAAGATGTTAGTTAAAATAGGAAAGAGGAAAAATTCAAAAAAAATAGAAAAAAAATAATGAAAATTTTAAAAAATTAACTTTGAAAGACTAAAGTATCATTGGGAAAAAAGCCATGAATTCTATATGCTATATTCCCCTAGTGCTGGGGTTTTGCATTTCTCATTGATCGGTAAACTTGGTCTTGGCTTGCTATTCTTGCTGACCTTCTGGGGGAGGGCCCTGTTGCAGTGATTCTCAGATGTCTTTGCTGGAGGTGGAATTGCACCACCCTTGCCAGAGGCCAGGCTAAGTAATCTTGGGTTTGCACTTGGTAACTTTTGTTCCCTAAAAGCTTTCCATACAGCTTTGGATGACCAGAATGAAAATGGCGGCCTCCTAATCTCTGGCCCAGAGGAACTGAGAGCTCAGGGCCCCCTCTTTAATGAGCCCTCAGGAAAAAAAGCATTCAATCACTCCTGTCTCCCTGGTCTCCAGCCACACTCCATGCTCACCCAGCCTGTGACCAAACATTTCTATATCTGGCACACAGCCCCATTTGGAGTCTCCAATTGCAGCAGATTCCTGCAGCATGTTCTCACACCATCCTCCTGGTTTCGTGGAGGTGTCACTGGACCTGCCACTTGTGGGGTCCCTGCTTGAAGAGTAGTGGCCTGACTTTGCCTTGGATCACAGTTTATGGCAACCCCAAGCTGAAAGCCCACTCCTCAGCTCTGTCTTTGCAGCTGGCTTCACCATTCTGGCACCTGAGAGTTCTGCCACACTCAGGCACCCCTGGTCTTTTTGTGACCCTGAGGGTCCTGAGATCATACTGTCCCAGTGAGGATTTCACCCCCTGTTTAGCCACTAGAGCGATGTCCCTCTGTGGAGCAGGCTTCTTAAAGTTCTGATTTTGTACTCCATTGCTCTCTCACTTGCTGGTAGCTGGCTGATGGAGGCTCCCTCCCCCCCCCCAAGTCTGTCTTCCTGAATATCACCTCAGATTCACTTCTCTGTATGTCCTACCTTCCAGAAAGTGGTAGCTTTTCTGGTCATAGAATTTCTGCTATTCTTCTCAATTTCCTGTTGAGTTTGTAGGTGTAGAATGGTTTGATAACTATCTAGCTGAATTCCTGGGACCAGACAACATTTAGGTCTCCTACTCCTCTGCCATCTTGCTCCTTCCCCTATTATGAAACATCTAAATGATAAGCTAAGAGGCTTCATGTTCTACACTGTAGACTGTTTGAAAGCCTTTTGTGATGGTTAATATTATGTTTCAACTTGACTCAATCATGGAGTGACAATATATTTGGTTAACTGTTATTTTTGGCTGTGACTGTGAGGGTGTCTCTTGATGTAATTAGCATTTGAATTGGTTGACTCAGTAAAGCAGTTTGTCCTTCCCAATGTGGATGGGCATCATCCCATCCCACTCATCATCTGGTCCCTGAACAGACCAAAAAAGTAAAAGAAGGCAGAATTTGCCTCGTCCTCCCTGATTACTTGAACTGGGACATCAGTCTTTTCCTGCACTCAGTGATCCTGGTTCTCAGGCTGTCAGACCCATTCTAGAATCTACATCACTAGTACCCCTGGTTCTCAGGCCTTCTAGTTCAGAATGAATTACACTACCAGCTTTTTGGTTCTTCACCTTTGTAAATGGCATATCTTGGGAGTTCAGAGCCTTCATAATTGTGTGAGCCAGTTCCCTAAATTAAATTTTTTCCTCTGTGTATCCTATTAGTCATTTTCTCTAGAGAACCATGATGATATATCACATTGTGTGGTATTGTGGTTAGTATAAATTGGTTACATATTAGATAAGGTTCTATTTAATTTTGCATTTAAATGGCTGAAATAAAACAAAATATTTCAAGATTAGTGGTCTCAGTTTGGTTTCCCCAAATGTAGACTTTAAGAAAAGGATTGGTTGCAAGCAGATTATTTGGATGGCAATGCCAGAAAGCACTTTGAGGAATGAGGAAGTGAGATAAAAAAGAGAGGAAAGCTAAAGAAAGATGTGTATGAATGAGTTGTTGGGGTGGGCAACTGGTGTTCAATCCCACTGGAAACCTTCTGGGGGAAACTTTGTAGAACATACCTCAGGATCATAGTGAATTACTGAGGGAAATAAGATATTTATCCACCAATACACAACACTCATTTTTTATTATTATCCCTGGTGCATTAATCTCCTGGCAATTCTGAACTACTTGAAGTTCAGGTAGAGCATACTCTAAAGGATGAGTACATTTTCAGGGACAGTGACTGGAAGTTGTTACCTTATATTGAAAGAGCCTAGTGTTAGTAACTTCTGAGATAGAACAAAGGGAAATGGGTGTGGCTAATGACACTTTCAAAGCTGTGATATTATAAGAATAGAAACATTCAATATCACAAGTAAGATATGATACAAAATAACTTTCCATTTGAACAGTTTTCCCTCAGTGGCATCTAAATCATTATCTACAAATTTGGTGTATCAAGGAAATTAAAATTAAAAGAGACCTTGACAATATAATTAAAGTTAATTTGATTCTAGCTATAAAACCAGTTCAGGAGGTTCTTGCTAGATAGTCTGTGCTAAAGTTCACCATGTGGGAAGAGTGAATACAATTAAAATGATATTCACATTTCAATTTAATTACATAACACAAATACTTCCATCAGATAACACAAAGCTTTCTAGTGATGTACAAATAATTCTAACATTTCTATTTCATAAAGAAAGCTTCAAATTGCCTTATGAAACTGAAGTTGAAGAAAGCTTTAATTACAAAATTTAAAAACTGGTATTTTCTTTTATGGTTAATGGAGAAAATATTTATTTTGGACAATGGAATAAAAATTACAATCACTATAGTATTGAAAGATCAAGACAAGACGGTAACACATTTTTATGAAAAGATGTTATGTAAATGTGCTGCCAAATAATCTGCCTTCAAGAGATAATTTTTCTCATAAAGATTAATAACCATTTTTAAACAAAGTTGTATTTTATCCCTTTTATCCCTCTGTATGTTTGATTCTCATAATAGTGTTTTTTAAATGTTTATATTTTAGTTAAAAAATGGCTTTAAATCATACTCTTTATGGACCTCACCTTAATATTTCAAACTCAACTTTGAAATTGCAACAAAGATATCAAGGGCAAGACTAACTTTCTGTTCATGTGTTAGTTCTTTTCTTTTTGCTTTTTCTTAAAATTGCTGCTATGCTCTAGACTAGAAAGTCCAGGACAAAACAATGTAGTGTTTCTCCTTATAGTCTGTCATGACTTTCACCTTCTATGAAAAATTAGTCACTCAGATATTACAATGAATTCAACATTTGTTATCTGTTGCAAATGATCTGTATTCACATAAAATATGTAGTATTGAGGGGGGCTACTGTTTGTTAACAGATCAGAAAATCACTAAGTAAAGTAAATGAAGTCTGGATTTCAATGAATCTATACCATTAATTCAATGCTATGTCAAAAATATACTTTCAAATTAATTTCCTCCCTATTGTTCTCTTTTATTCATTCTTTTCACCCTAACCCTTCTCCACACTTTCCATACAATTTGAAGTACTGATTCATAATATCTGTTGACATGTTTTGGATACAATTTATTTAGCTAAAGTCTTTAGATGTTTGTTATTTCTTCCAGACCACTAGAATTATTAACAATGGCACATTGAATAGAGGCCTTTCTTTTGTAAGAACCTCTGGATTTTCTGTGTCTCAGATCCAGATCAAACCAAGCCTGGTAATGGTCAGATATATTCAAATAAGTACTACTTCTTAAAAACACACATTTGAAATTTTTATGGCATTATATATGTGAACCCAAAGGGTTCTACCTGGGATGACCACATAATTTGGGTTCTTTGGAATAGGCCTTAGTAACACCTGTTGTCATGATGCACTACATCTTTAATACTGTTAGTACATTAATACTATTTCCCTTTCACTCTCAAATGTATCCCTCTTAAATGATTAATTATGTGATTATGCCAATTTTGGCAGATTTACTCAAGATGCCATTTAACAAAAGAAAGTTTGTTAGATATAGAAATTGTATCATTCACTTCAACAAGAAAAATATGGTGCACTCATATTAGGATAATCTGAAGATAGATTAACAGTGAAATTGTTTAAAATGGGAAATGCAATGTACAGAGTTATAAAAAAGAATAATAGAATGCAGGAGTAAGTCATTGTAGGGTTTGGGGCTCTGCTTTACCACTGTTAGGGATGAAGAGGATATAGAAGGAACATTTCCAGAACTTGGAAACATAGAATCTTATGTGGAAAGGATACCTGATAGGAAGAAATCTTTGGTTGAGAGACACAAACATCTGAGAGAAACTCCTCAGAGGCAAACAAAGAAACTGAAGAAAACTAAAAAAGAGTCAGACAAGATGAGGACTTAGTAAAGACCTGACCTGATTCTTCTTTCTCTAATATCCTCTTGCTACTACTGATGGACCAAACCCAAACAGCAGCCAGAGGGCAAGATAGCTACTTGCTGTAAGTCTAGATATGTCAACCTTCCACAGCGAATGGGAAATATTCAGTAGAATTTATCAGCTTTTAGCCTTTACCCTGTACTCTTATCTTTGTATGGTTTAAAGAGTAAGCCCCCCAACAGGGAGGACAGAAATGTTAATTTTGTTACACTTCCACTTAAATTCTAAATTATCTACCATCAGTGATCTTCTTTATTGGTGTATAAGGGAGAAATACATTATAATAATATAGCATTTACAATCCTCACTTTGTAGTTAGTAAAAAATGGAGTCATAGCTGCCTTCTTCTATTCTCAATTCTGTTTTTCTTACATTCTATCAACATGTTAGTGAATAAGGATCTTTATGTATTTGGCTGATTCTCATCTACATTCCTTTAGGATCAGGGTCCTTGGTCATCATGTTATTGTTGGGTCAATGTATCTATGCAGATTATTGAGTGCAGAAGTACAAAGAGGCAGTCCAATGAATCCTCTAGGTTCCAAATGTAGTCTTCCTTGTTCCAGTGGTATAACCTTAACCGAATCTTCTTTATCAGGATCAAGTACTTGCCCAATATAGATGTCCTTCTTTGTTGGTACATGAAAAGCCCCAAATAATCAGAGAATGATATTGGTTCCATGAAAGATGTAATTTTACCCTATGCATAGATTTCATCTAATAATCATATAGAGAATCATAATAATCATTGTGGGAAGGTTGGGATTTGGGTTACATAATACACATAGGTAATGCTACACACAATGAGCCTCCAAACATGTAGGAATTCATTGATTCTTTCTCTGGTTTTAAAGAGTGTATGTAAAAAGATTTTTCAAGACTTTACAGAAAATAGTTACTTGGTGCTGTAAACTGAAAAAAAGATTCTGTCATTGGGAAAGCAGTGAAAAATATTAGAGTTCTGATGATACATATTGGAGAGATACCACAGAAAAGACCAGACATTTACATTGAATTTCAGACCACACTTTAGGAAGATTAAAAATAATAATAAAAAATAAAACCCTAGAGCATGGTGCCCAAACTTGGTATTATTGTCACTTTAGACCAGATAAACTTTGTTTTGATGGGCTTTCCTGTGCATTTTAGAAATATCCTTGGCTTCTACATTTTTTTAAATGTTTTTATTTCTTTATTCGACACAGAGAAAGAGATAACAAGCAGGCAGAAAGGCAGGCAGAGAGAGAGGAGGAAGCAGGCTCCCTGCTGAGCAGAAAACCCAATGTGGGGCTCCATCCCAGGACCCTGAGATCATGACCGAGCTGAATGAAGGCAGAGGCTTTAACCCACTGAGCTACCCAGGCACCCCTGGCGTCTACATTTTTAATGTCAATAATATCTCTTCTCTAAGTCACAACATTAAATAATAATAATAATAATAATAATAATAACAATAATAATAATAATAATAATTAGAACAGAAACTAATGAAATTAAAAACAAAATCAACAGAGAAAAATTAATGGAATAAAATCTGGGTCTCTGAAAAGATCAATAAAATCAGTAAAATTCTAACCAGACTAACTAAGGAAAAAAGGGAAAGGACACAATTACTAACATCAGAAATGAAAGAGAAGACATCACTACAGACACTATAGACATTTAAAGGATAGTAAAATAATGCTATGAACAACTCTATGCCCACAAATCTGATACCCTAGATGAAATGGATCAATTCCTTGGAAGACACAATATGCTAAAACTCACATAAGAAAAAATAGATGACCTGAATTGGCCTTTATCAATTAAAGAAAAATATCTACTGGCAAATTCAAGATCATCAATAAACCCAAGTGGGACAAAGAAAACCATGCTAAGCACAACAGGATTAAAATGCTGCAAATAAAAGATAAAGAAAAATCTTATAAGAAGCTTGAGGAAAAAAGGACAACTTATTTAAGGGGGAAAAGGAATATGAATGACAGATGACTTATTGGATACAAAGAGGCCAGAAGAAGATAAAAAATCTTTAAAAAGCTTAGGGAAAAATAAAGTCAAACATTTCTATATTCAATGAAAATATTCTCTAAAAATAATTATAAAATAAATATATATTCAGTTAAGCAAGTGGGGATAATTTGCCACCACAAAAGCACTCTAAGAAACATTACAAAATATCTTTATGAAGCCAAAATAATAACACCACATTTTAAGATTTATAATTTGTATACTCATATAAAACATAATAGTAACGTTAAAACAAAAGTGAAAATTTGTTTTTATTTATATACATCATGTATGTATATTTTTAAAGGTCTCAAATATATATGTGAAATGGTATATTAACTCATGATAGATATTGAGTTAAGAAAAAAGTTTATATTAATCAGTAGAGTATCCAGTTAAAATATAAACCAGGAGGTATAAAGTTAAGAAGCCAATAGATATGAAGAAATAAAATGTTAAAATATAGTTATTTGGACTTTGAGAAAAAACAAAAACAGGAAAAGAAGAAAAATGAGACAGGATGGCAACATAGAAAATGAATAATAAATATTGGGTTTTAATGACCTAACAAAGTCAATAAATATATTAAATGCAAATTATGTAAAGACAAATGAAAAAGCAGATACTTCAAATGGTATATATATAGGAAAGCAAGATCCAACTATATGTTATTTATAAGGGACACATTTTAAATATGTAAAGGTTAAGGACTGAAAAGTAAGTTGGTCAAAGATGATATGTCATTCTAGTGTAAATTATAACAAAAATATGGGATGGCTATATAAATATTAGGAAAAAATAGCCTATTAAATATAAGCAATATTATAAGAGATGAAGAAGGAAATTTCTTAATTGGTTAAGAAGATATAAAAGTTCTGAGGATGCATTTACTTAATAATAGTGTTTCAGAATTAATGAAACAAACTAACAAAATAAAGGAAGAATAGATTTAAATCATTTTGAAAGTTTTAAAACTCCATTCTCAGTAATTGATAGAACAAGTAGAATAAAATAAGAATAAACATAAAGATTTGAGAAACATTATTTAAAAACTTGACTTTGACATTTATAGATCATTACAACACAGAACTGTAGAATTCACATTCTTTTCAGGAGTTTATTAAACATTCATCAAGATAGAACACATGCTTTGAATGAAATATGCCCCAATATATCTCAAAAGCCTAAAGTCACATATGACCAACAGAATTAAGTTAGAAATCCGTAATAAGTATCAATAAATAATAGATATCAAGAAAATTCCCAAATTGTTGGAAAATGACAACATGATCTTATGTATTCAAGAGGAAATCTCATTGGGCATTACTAAAGAGTTTAAACGAATGAAAATGAAAATACAACATTATTAAACCTTCTGAAGTACAACTCAAACATAGTTCAGAAAAGAATTTGTGCCTTTAATTTCACCTGAAAAACAAAAGTTTTTTGAGTGAATTAAGCATCCATCTTATGAAGCTAAAAGAAGGGGGAAATTTTAAAATCTAAGTAGAAGGAATGGATATGCTACAGATATAAAAATAATAGAAACACCATTTGCTGAAACTACTGGCTAAACAAATGTAAAAAATATATATCTCAACCACTATCTCATCTTCAATATAAAAATTAATTGGAGATAGATCATAGCCATAAACATAAAAATTAAACTCTAGAACTCCCAGGAGAAAGCTTAAGAAAATATCTTGTCCTTTGTTTGGGTGGCAAAAATTTCTTGGACTAGAACAGAGAGCACCTTCCTTAAGAAAAGAGTTTACAGTGAATTTCATAAAAATGTAAAAATTTGTTCTTTAAGAAACACTGTTAAACACTGTTTAAAAAATGATTAATGAAACAACACTGGGAAAAGCTGTTCTAAGGCAGCATATAACCCCTGACAAATGAATCTTCTTATACAGAATATATAAAGGAATCCTATGGCTCAATAACAAAATATTAAAAATAAAAATATATATATAAATTATTCAAATATATATTTTACAAAGGAAGGAAATAAGCACATGGATTTTTTCATTATATTTATCAGAGATATGAAATTTAAAGGCACAAGGAGATGAAATTATGTACACTCTTTACAATGCCAAGTGTTTAAAAAGGCTGACAATGCAAAACTCTTATATGTAGTTACTAGGAATAATTGAAGGTTAAATAACATCGGAAAACTGTAACATAACATCTTCTGTATGACGTAAATCCTAGGTATTAATTCAATAGAAATGAAAACATATGTCCATGAAAAGTTGTCTGCACAAATGTTCATAGCAGCTGTATCCATAATAGCACCAAATTCCCATTATCAAGAGAATGTATAAGCACATTGTAGAATATTCATTCAATAGAATATATACATCAATAAAATGAATAAATTACTAACATATGAAACAAGAAGGAATTGATACAGCACTACTGTGAGTGAAAGGCAGACACAAAATAGTAAATATTGTAGTGCTCCAGTCATTTATAGTTTTAGAACAAGCAGAGCTAAAGTACAGTTATAGAAATCAGAATAACTTGTCAAGGAAGCAGAAATTATTTGGCAAGGGATATGAGGAAAATTTGGGGGCTGATTGAAATATTCAACATCTTGAAGTTGTCAGGCAGTACACTTAAAAATATAGTTGACCTTATTATTTTAGCTAAAATTCCACTATACCAAGATTGAAATGTTTTGCTGAGCAAATCCTGAAGAAAGCAGGGGAAATACATTCAAGTGTTACAGAATTCAATGAAACTCCTAATGAGAGAAGAACATAAAATAACATCAAAATATATTAGTGTTAATTATCCCAGTGTTACTGAATTATCCCTTTTAAGGATATTAACACAAATTTATTGTACAGAAAGTTAACTAGAGATATCTGTGTTTATTTATAGACTGGTAAAAAATATGCTAAGAATCATAAATAAAAGTTTATTTAAAAGTTTATTTAAAATCATTAGCTTTGGGGTACCTGGGTGGTGCAGTCAGTTTGGCATCCAACTCTTGGTTTCAGCTCAGGTCATGGTCTTGGGGTCATGGAGCCCCACAGTGGACTCTAGGCTCAGCTTTCAGTCTACTTGAGTTTTTCTCTCCCTCTCACTCTGCCCCTCCTGGCTCCACTCTCTCTCTCTCTAAAATAAATAATTTTTTAAAACTCATTAGCTTTAAGGTGCCTTCTATAAATACATATATATAACACATGGTATCATATGTTGTATTCATGGTATAAAACATGAGTTTTGATAAACAATAACTTGTTAAAAATGAAAAACAGAAGAAAAAATGCATGTACATTTATCAGTGATACACTATCACAAAGNATAAAATCTTTAAAAAAAAAAAAATAAAATAAAATAAAATAAATAATTTTTTTAAACTCATTAGCTTTAACGTGCCTTCTATAAATACATATATATAACACATGGTATCATATGTTGTATTGATGGTATAAAACATGAGTTTTGATAAACAATAACTTGTTAAAAATGAAAAACAGAAGAAAAAATGCATGTACATTTATCAGTGATACACTATCACAAAGTCTGAGCATGTAGTCTTCAACTGGTATAAGACTTTATATTAAAATCCAATGCTATCAATTTTTGGTACTTTTACACTATGAACTTAAGCAATTACTCTAAGGCTACCACCATCCCCAATCAAGTCCAACAGTATTTAGTGGCAAAATAGCCAACTGTGCTAACTTATAGAGCTGCCACCAGTAAATATTTTCTGCAACCACATTTTATGATATCTGCATTTATTCATAAACTCAACTCCTTTGTTTAACCACATTTATCTATAATATTTTATCACACCAATGAAGTTTTATTAGTAGCATTAAAAAATACCCATTTGTTCTTAAATTGATTGTATTTTTGACATTTCTATTTGTGTCCCAGAGACATTAAAATAAGCTTTGGAAAAAATATTTATTATCTCTTTACAAAACTTTAAAAAACTCCTTTTTTTAAAGATTTATTTATTTTAGAAAGAGAGAGAGAAAGCATGAGAAGGAGGTGCAGAGGAAGAGGAAAAGAATCTGAAGCAGACTCCATGCTGAATACAGAGCCCACCTCTCAATCTCATGACCCTGAGATCACAACCCAAGCTAAAACCAAGGTTGGATGCACCACCTACTGTACCCAGGTGCCCCAATCTTGAAGAAACTTCTGAAAAAGAAATAATTCTTAATGTTTAAGTTATATAGTTTGAGTGTACTTATAAGGAAAATAATAAAGAATGTAGAGTTAATTAGATAAAAATATTAATTAAGGGCGCCTGGGTGGCTCAGTGGGTTAAAGCCTCTGCCTTTGGCTCAGGTCATGATCTCAGGGTCCTGGGATCGAGGCCCGCATTGGGCTCCCTGCTCGGCAAGGAGCCTGCTTCCTCCTCTCTCTCTGCCTGCCTCTCAGCTTACTTGTGATCTCTCTCTCTCTCTCCCTCTCTCTCTCTCTCTCTCTCTCTCTCTCTCTGTCAAATAAATAAATAAAATCTTTAAAAAATTATTAATTAAAAGAAAATAATTGTCCATGTAGAACAGTAAAGTTTTATTTATAATCCAATCTAACTTTGCCAGATAAAACTTTCCTCTTCATATAGGAAATTTCAAAATAGACCCACAAGAATTTCACAGTTAAAGGTGCTCCCTCTAGGCGGTTTATTGCCCAGTAGATGCTTTTAAATACATTCAATACAATCAGATATGTGATGGAATACATATGCTTTTTTCAGTGTGTTTTTTTATTTTAATTTTTTATTTGAATATAGGTGACAGAGAATGTTTCAAGATTAGATGTGTTTGTTTGTTTGTTTGTTTGTTTGTTTGTTTGTTTGTTCCCACCCATCCCCTTACCCACTTTCCCTCTGGTAACCCTCTGTTTGTTCTCTATAGTTAGGAGTCTGTTTTTCTGTCTCTTTTTTTTCTTTGCTCATTTGTTTTGTTTCTTAAATTCTACATATGAGTGAAATCATATGGTATTTGTCTTTCTCTCACTGACTTATTTCACTTAGCATTATATACTTTAGCTCCATCCATGTTGCAAATGACAAACTTTCATTCTTTTTTATGACTGAATATTGCATTGTATGTGTGTATATCTACAGATAGATATAGATATAGATATACTACATTCTCTTTATCCATTCATCTATTGCTGGATGCTTCATTTGCTTCCACAGTTTGGCTATTGTCAATAATGCTGCAATAAACAAAGGAATGCATGTGTCCCTTTGAATTAGTGTTGTTTCATTTTGGGATAAATACCCAGTAGTGCAATTACTAGACCATAGGGTAGTTCCATTTTTAACTTTTTGAGAAGCCTCCATACTGTTTTCTATAGGGCCGTACCAGTTTGTTTTCCTACCAACAGTGCATGAAGGTTCCTTTTATTCCACATCATCACCAACACTTGTTTCTTGAGTTTGATTTTAGCCATTCTGACAGGTGTGAGGTATTATCTCATTGTAGTTTTGATTTGCATTCTCTGATGATGAGTGATGTTGAACATCTTTTCATGTGTCTGTTGGTCATCTGTATGTTTTCTTTGGAGAAATATCTGTTCATGTCTTCTGCCCATTTTTAATTGGATTATTTGTTTTCTGGGTATTGAGTTGTACCAGTTCTTTAGGTATTTTGGGTACTAACATTTTACTGGGTGTCATTTGCAAATATCTTCTCCTATTTAGTAGGTTATCTTTTAGTTTGTTGATTGTTTCCTTCACTGTGCAGAAACTATTTTGATGTAGTCCCAGTAGATTATTTTTGCTTCTGTTCCCCTTGCCTCAGGAAACATATGTAGGAAAATGTCACTCTGGCCAATATGAGAAAAATTACTGCCTGTGCTCCCTTCAAGGATTTTTAAAGATCTCACATTTAGGTCTTTAATCCAGTTTGAGTTTATTTTTATGTATGGTGAAAAAAAGTGGCCCATTTTCATTCTTTTGCATGTAACTGCCCAGTTTTCCGAACACCATTTGTTGACAGCTGTACTTTTATTACATGAGCATAGAAACTAATCTAGAGGAGCTCTTGGCAAAGACTTCCTTTTGGGGAAGTCTTGCCAAATTTAAGAAATAAAAATACAGAATGAATAATATTTTAGTATAAGAATGTCACAAATAATACATGAACATACTTGTACTAAAATATTACTTCTTGTTTATCTGAAATACAAATTTTACTAGGCATACTGTATTTTTTTCTGAAAATCTTCTGAAGAGGTGAGTCAGCAGTTGAGTTTGGAGGAAATAAGATAAAGAAGATGTGGGGCATCTGGGGGTTCAGTCGGTTAAGTGTCTGCCTCCAGCTCAGCTCAGGTCATGAACTCAGGGTCCTGGGATTGAGCCCCTGTTGAGCAGGGAGTCCGTTTCTCCCTCTTCTTCTGCTCCTCTCCCCCCCACCACCACTGTCTTTCTCTCTCACTTGCTCTCTCTCTCCTCTCAAATAAGTAAATAAAATCTTGTTTAAAAAAAAAAGATAGATGTGGATCCAAAGAATTAAGAGACTAAACATTTCCTAATGGAAGTAAAACACAGAAATTCCGCAGTGGAACTTACTCTGCATAGACAGCAAAATGTAGGGGTGGGGAGTAGCAAATGATATTGGTGGAGACCAAATGAGATAAAGGCTCTGTATGCCATGGGAAAAAGTCTGATTATTCTGCTGAAGGTGTGAGGTTAAGAAATAAGGGGAGAAAATATACTAGTATTGGGAAGATTATTGTAACTACAGTGAAGACAAAGGAATTAAGAGGATATGATTGAAAACAGTGTGGTCACATATGAGCCTAAAACATAGGGGAAAAAAATATCATGTGCGAAAATGTTGCAAGGTGTTTTAAGCGAGATAGAAAGAAGGGAATTTTTATTTATTATATAAATATCAATTAGCTCACTTCAATTATGAACTTTATTGTAGAATAATAAAAGTGAAAGTAAAATGAAGAATCTTCTCTAGGTTTCTTATTTTGACCAAAAAAAAAAAGACATGTTGCCATTTTCTGAGCTTTGGAATGCAGGGTAAAGGTAGTGTTGAGAGGGTGATAATGAGTTAAGCCTTGGACATGTTGAATTTGAGATGGCTGAACAATTTCCAGAAGAACTGCTTAGTATGGAGTTGTACTCGGGGCCTTAGAATTAGTAGTGGGAAACTATTATTTGCTGAAGGTAAACATTTTGGAGCTATTGGCATAGAAATGGTGGTTGAATTTATGGAAGAAGATGTAATAATTCACCATGTATATACTGTATGAAAAAATTTCATCAAATCTGTAAGACAATTAGTGCACTCTTTGTATGGAAGTGTTAAATCACTATATTGTACACTTGAAACTAATATTACACTGCATGTTAACTGGAATTTTTTTAAGGTATTCACACAGGAGGTAAAAAAAGATAAAAATAAAAACTCAAGTCCTATGAGATAAAATCTATAAGACAATTATTTTACAAACATCCTTTACCTCATTTAATTGTTTAAAATATAAAGAATGAAGGCATTGTATGTTTAAAGGAATAATCTGTATACAAATATCTTAGTATCCTATCAAACAGCCTTACAAGGTAGATGCTATGATTCCATTTTCCAGATAAAGGAAATCAAATTAGTTGAGAATAAACAATTTGCTCAAAGTCGTGCAGCTAGCAATAGAGGAGCAGCAATATTAACTTAAGTCAATATTGACTCCAAATTTACAGTGCTTTGATACATAAAATATATAAATATTTTATGGTTTTACTCTTTATAAAGACAGCTCTATTATTAACAATGTATTATTTGAAAAGCAATGAACAAATTGGAATAAAATTTTACCTAATGGTTGAATCTAAAAAAATTAAATATAATTCCTGAAAAAAGTTGAAGGTAATGGTTTATATGGTATGTATTGAAGGGTGAACAATTAAATATGCCTACATTTAGTAAGATCAGGAAAGCACTAAGGATTCAAATTTTTCAAGTTACCAAATTTTTGATCAAAGAATAAATTATAACAAAAAAATAAGAATGATATTAATAAAAACAAACTAAAAGAAGCAAATATAAAGAAAATAAATTATTAATTAAATAGCTAAAAATAAAACAACAGAAGAAAGTCAAATATGTCAAGATTATTTTAACCATGCTCACCAGTGGAATTGGATGATAAAACTTTTGATTAAGATGTTCATTGGTCCTAATTTGCATGGTGCCCTCTTGGGTTATGTCTGTTTTTCTAGTATAATTACTAATAGCATCTTTTTTATTTTCAAAATATTGTATGTTAGATGATAAGTTGTATGGTATCCTCACCTATGAGATATCCCAGTACTTAGCCAGAGTCAGGATGTTGGACAATTAGATATTGTCACACAGGTATATTAGAATCCAATTTTCTTTCTCTCTCCCTCCACACTTTCCCATCTGTCAATGGATTTTGCCAATACAGAGATTATTTATATGTATATCTAATATCTCTATCTATTTGGGTACTTCTCTATCTATATTTATCATTGTTTCCTCTATCTTGTAGCTTAATATTCCAGTAGCGGTAACTATATGCTGCTTATAACCTAAGATAATTGCTGGATTCCCCACACATTATTTCTTTTAATTTTTGTAGGACCGTGGGTTTTGGTGGTATTTTTAATTAAATGTTGAGAATCAGCACTCAGAATGGTTTAATCTCTAATGACTGTAAATATTCTAAACATAAAAGTAGGTCCCCAGTCTTTTGAACGGCACCCATGTCCTCACAAGAGTCTCAAACGATTTGCCTTTTCTTCATGTCTAATGACAAAAAAAAAAAATAGAAAAAGGGGGTGCCTTTGGTGCCTGGGTGGCTCGTTCTGTTGGGCGACTGCCTTCAGCTCAGGTCATGATCCTAGAATCTCAGGATCAAGTCTCAATTTGGGCTCCCTGCTCAATGGGGAGTCTGCTTCTCCTTCTGACCCTCTCCCTTCTCGTGCTCTCTCTTTCACATTCTCTCTCTCAAATAAAATCTTTAAAAAAGGGGGGGGATACCTTATAAGCTCCTTAACAAATAAAGTAGTTCATAATAATTGTACCCAGATCTTTGGAAGATATGATACAGAGACTTGGTTGAAATTTCATATATGAACACCAGAAACATAATCAGTACTTAGCAATTCCTCCATGCTCTATATGGCTGAACAGACACTTTGGTGTAATGCTTGACTGAAGAGTATTTGTCCTTGGAGGCATTAAGCAAGTGTAGGGAGCATTTTTGATTATCTCAGTGATTGAGGGATACTGGTATTTAATGAGTTGTCAAGGAATGCAGCCTGCAACTGTTCTCACACAAGGATAATTACTTCTTGTTTCATATGTGCTTTTAATATACTACCAGCCAGTCACAAGGATAAACAGCATACTTATAATGAACTTCACCTGGAATTTAACTTTCTTTACATATGAATACAATTTCTTCACAGTTTTAAGATACAATAAATTTCCAGGAAATGCAAATGCTAGTAGAGTGGAAAGATTTTAATTTGTTTTGTTCAAGAATTTAGAGTTATTCTCAATTTTGAGTACTAGACCATTGATAGCAAGTCCTCTAGTGGCATTTAATTTTCCAATAAAGGATGTTTGTAGCAGTCAATTTATAGTGCAAGTATCTATTTTACCATGTCTTTTAATTTTATCATTCCTATTTACATATTGAAATGCATATTATTTTATTATAAATTAGTTTCCTCTTATTTCTCCTAANCACCATGTCTTTTAATTTTATCATTCCTGACTATTTACATATTGAAATGCATATTATTTTATTATAAATTAGTTTCCTCTTATTTCTCCTAATATTATATAGTATCATATTGATCTTTTGAAATTATATTTACAGATAGGTTATATTATCTATAAATTGCATTTCAGAGTAATAAAAAAGGTATTAAAATTATTTTTTTAATAAAAAGATGTATTGGGTCTGTGAAAACTACTTCCTCAAAGGAATAGAGGAATCTCTCTGGAAATACTGGAGATTTCTGACTCATAAACCTTATAAATTCTGAGGGATTTTTACCATAACAAAACTTAACATGGAAATTAACTTGTCACATCATACTCTACTAATGGAATTGGTTATTTGTTAAAAGGGCTTTGGACCCTTTTAACAAAATAATTGCTGCTCACATCCTGGATATTCAAGGAGATGGATGAATGGATTTTTCTTTGAAAATCTGCGACATCTCTCAACATTATCTACATCATGACACTGTGCAGCACCATGCATATACCTTCTTCAGGACTGAAGAACTTATCCAAACTTTTGAGAAAGTTCTTGTCTGGTAATTCTTAGCTACCAGTCCTCTTTAGGAATTGCCAAAACTAGAGATTACTTTTCCTACAGACATGTCTTTTGCTAGGCAGTCTCTTTTCATTGACTTCTAAACACAGTGTATGCAGTCTCAGCTCCCTCACTCCAAGTTAGGAATACTTTGAAGAGCCACCTCAGTTTTGGGCATTCCCTGTAGGGTCCACATATGGCTTGCATCTGTACCACAAGTCTCACTCTCTACTCAGTCTTGCCATACTCCCTTCTTCCCATGAATATTGATCTTGTGAACACTAAACTGAATGTCAGCATTAGCTTTCTGGGAAGCCAACCAATGACACTCAGGCTCTGGGTATACAGGCATGTTTGGGAAAGATTAAAGGTGTGTGAATATTTAGATAAATATGTAGGTAGCTGGATGGATGGATAAAAGATGATAGATAAATAGATCATCATTGTTAAATTGATCTAAAGAGTCATATCATTTAATCACTTCATATTGGAGATGAGAAAACAGTTATCTAGTCTTACGTTACTCTTCTGGAGTCCTATGCCAGTGAATGGCAGAAGTCCGAGGGTCTAAGCCTCCAAACACTAAAAACAGGGCCTTCTGCCACATAGGGCTGTGACATTTAAATCCACAATATTACTTATTTCTCTTTTTTTAAGTACTTAATTCCTTTGATCAAGTACCTTTACTGTTTCTCAGCTTTCATCACTGTTTTCTTATTATCTACTATATATGTTCATGTGCAGATCTTTTTCTTTTTTAAACATTTTATTTATTTGTCAGAGAAGAAAGAACTCGAGTAGGGGGAGCAGCAGGCAGAGGGAGAAACAGTCCTCCTGCTAACCAAGAAGCCAGATGCAGGACTCAGTCCCAGAACCCTGGGATCATGACCTGAACCGAAGGCAGATGCTTAACTGACTGAGCCACCTAGGCATCCCATGTGCAGATCTTTTTGGTAATTGGTTGCACATAAGGTTGAGTCATTTTATAGTGTTGTCATTTTTATTTACCATTGATCATTTATAATTTATATATAAATACCAATAACAGTAAATATATTATTTTATTTATAGTATATAGACATTTAATAATGTATTATTATTTAGAGATAATTTTATCCCTTAAAAGGAGACATCCTAAAAATTATGTATGCCTCACCTCACTTTCACCTTTCTTTCCTTAGAGATGATCTACCTCATTGTAAACACACATTATAATTGTGTTATATGATATACATTAATGTAATAAAATATATTTCATAAACTTTTGCAACTATCCTATTCCGATTATTTGTGACATCAGTTTTTCATTTTAACTTCATAGTCTAAAGAAAGCATTAGTTTTCCCTGTTACAGGCATTTTAGTATGTACTCTTCTTGTCTCATTTCTGTTTTTTAATTTTTTCCCATTTGACTTCTTTATTTCAGATGTCATCAAACAAGACACTACTAGAGGATTGCCCTTTATTTTTTCATTATCTAATGGAAATAGAAAGACAAAAATCATAACACTGAAATACCAAAACAACCAAAGCACCAAAAACAACAAGCAAAAACAAAAACAAAAGAAGGGAAGGAAAAAAGGTAAATGAGGTTATTTTGATTCTCTGTGGTATAAAAAAGCAATTGAATTCTGCCATTATGAAGGTTTTTCAAAATTACCTACTTGTTGCAATGCAATATCTGTGCTTGCTCTTAATTTCCCATCTTTTATCATGAAGTTTATGCAAATATATGCATATTTGAGAAGGTATCAGACAGGACTTTGGTAATGCCTGTTTTCTTCTCCGTATGATTTCAAGTAACATCTCTAGCTAGAAAAATAAAGATTAATTATTAAAAATGCAATAATTAGATGCTTCAGCATTAGCAAATATTGAAAGAGCAAATACTGTCTGGCAAGGGCATGTGACACACATGGTTTTGGGATTACACAATGGAATATTATTCAACCAAGCTAAAGAAGGAAATCTTACCATTTGCTATAACTTGGGTAAAACTTGAAGGTATTATACTAAGTGAAATAAGTAAGATAGATAAAGACAAATACTGTATGATATCACTGATATGTAGAATCTGAAAACCAAATCCATAGAAAAGTAGAGTGAGGGTTACCAGACGCTAAGGGATGGGGAAAATGGGGAGGTGTTGATCAGAGTACAAACTTCAGTTTTATGATAAATAAGTTCTGAGGATCTAATACATAGCATGGTGATTATAGCTAATAATACTATATTATATACTTAAAAGTTGCTAAGTTAGTATATCTTAAGTATTCTCACCATAATAAAGAAATGATAGCTATGTGTGGGGATAGAGATGTTAATTAATACTGGTGTGATGATTATTTTGCAATATATGTGTATCAAATCAATATTATATACCTTAAACTTACACGGTGTTATATGTCAATTATATCTTAATAAATCTGGAAAAAATGTGCTTAAAAAATAAGCATGATAAATGTCTAAATTGGCTAAAATCAAAGAATATAGGACATTTTTTAAGGAAAAAGGTAACTTGACTTTTTCAAGAAAATGTACCAATGGGTTGAGGGAAGGAGCATGCTGGTCATGTTGCCTGTCCTGAGCAGAGGTCTAACTAAGGCTTGAGGGAAGCTAATGGGGCTCCTTGTGACCCTGGGAAGAGGACTGGGAATGCCCCAAGTGGGATTGTATTCTGATAGCACCAGAAACTATCCAAAGCCACAGGCAGACTGACTTAATTTCAGTGATAGCAAATACTTAAAATTACTATAAATTTAATATAGGAATATATCAATTGCCCATCCCCACAAAAACAAAGCAAAGCAAAACTACCATCTATAACAACAGAAAAAGAAGTTGTCAGTCTCAGCATGCTTAAAAGTTAACTTGAGGAAATCGAAAAAAAATTAGCACAGATATGTATAGCAGCTTAATGCTCTGTAAATGCTTTTTATATGGGGCTCCTTGTGACCCTGGGAAGAGGACTGGGAATGCCCCAAGTGGGATCCCCATTTCTGTGCATGACCAGCAACTGGAAGCCCGTTATTTCTCTGTATATTTCATAATTTTGGTGTAATTAGGTAGCTGATGTCCAGTTTCAAAGACACACATGACTCAGTATAATATCTGATGAGGTGTAAAGTGTTTGCTAATCTCTGATGATTGAAGAAAGTGCAAATATGGTTGTACTATGTATTCTTTTAAAGATGTCTACAGTATATTTGTTTGAGATAGAATGGAGATGTATAATCACTGTCAGTAGTGTCACTTTTTCTTAACAATAAAAGACCACGTTGAAGATGTTATGAGGTATAGTAATTAGAAAATTCATTCTGCATCTATTGATAAGCCATCTTTCATAAGTGGAAGAGAGAGAACTCCTAGAAGTGAGGTATCCAAATTTTAATTATTTTAGGGGAAAAAGAAGCTAGTGAGAAGCCAATAGAGAATTCAGAAGAGAATGAAATTAGTGAAGCTCTAATAAAATGTATGCTAATTTATATGGTTTCAGTATAAATTTCTCAAACTGTGTGGAGCACTGTGGACTTCAATACATGGGCACATTTTTAAAACTCAAAAGAGAACCCTAGAAATGGTTAAAGTAGTTATCAGGTAAGTTTTATGTCTGAAAAATATGAGTACTGTAGAGAAGTCTAGTTAGATTAGGATTCTAATTCCATCTCATTAGCATTTACAGTTTAATGTACTTTATATTCTTCTATCTTTAATGTTTAAGGATATTGCAATAGCAAGGATATTGACCAAGACACTGCCTTCTTGCCTCTGCTTCCTCTTTGAGGCAGACAAGGAGAGTCCTGGTAAAGTCATAAGATTTCCCCTACAACCACTTCTGTGTGAAAATTCAAGGATCAAGCTTTAGGGAAAGCCTAAATTACTGAGATTATTTCTGCCCTAATACTGGTGAAAGCTGGAAGACAAACTTTCTGATTAGAAAGCAATTGCCAGGGTTCTTTGTTCTAAATTAAAGGAATTTCATTCCAATACCCTAGTTCACTGCATTAAAATCTATACCTTATACTCTGAAGACTCCAATGAGATTTTAGAGTACATTTTACTTTTGAGTGATATCAAGGAAGAAAATAATTTTTTTGCATTTGTAAAGGACATATACTGAAGGAAGTTATGAATTCCCTTTCTGTTCTGAGTCTTAAAGTAATATCTTCCTAAGTGGCTAGGCAGATTTCAAAAACCCTAATGGATATGGTTGACAAAGTTATACACATGGAAATAAAAACACAAGCTTAAATTGCTTTTGAAGAAACTGAATACATATAACGTATATTATATAATACTTATATATCATAATATGTATATATGATAATGTATAATACATACACATAATATACAACACATGTTGAATATATGCCTATATATAACATATTATATACAATAGAAATCTCCATATTATCACTAACATTAAAGTAAAATATTTGGGTACAGCTGATCCAACTCAGGGGATGCCTTGGAAGATATCCTGTATTCAGTTTTCTACCTGTCTCTAGCTACTCTGTAATCGGCTAAGATTTACTGTCTGAAGGCAAGGGGTATTGTCAATTTGACTTTTTAATGTCCAGTGGAATCTACTTTAGCCTTAATATTTTGTTTTCAATTAATGAATAAATGAAAAATACTCTATATGGAAATACTGTTTTTCAAAAAAATAACTAGAGCAGGGATAAGCAAACTTTTTATGCAAAAAAAAAAAAGTAAATATTTAGAGTTTAGAGGGCCATAAAGTCTTTGTCACAGCCACTCAGCTCTATCATTGTAACACCAAAGGAGCCATAGACAATATACTACAGAAATGGATGAGGCTATGGTCCAATAAATGTCATTTATAGACACAGGCAGTGGCCTGGCTTTGACCCCATGAGTCATAGTTTGCCAAACCCTAACTAGATAATAAATTCTAAGTTTATGTGTGTATGTACATATCTATGTATAAATAAATTTATGTAGGTGAATAAATAAAAATGTATAACAGATATGTGTATATTAATATATGTCAAAATTTATATAGTAAATAAAAATAGAGCATTAATAAATGTTTATATATAATTGATCAATAATAAGCTGTTTGAATAATGATTGGCAATGAAGAGTTAGATCATATTTGTTATGTATGATATGTATTATGTATTATATAAAATATATTGACACAATTGATTAGCATATTAAATAAACCACAACATCTGCTAAATAAATGCTGTGAAGAAAGAAGGGCAGGAAAACAATTGAGTAGCTGCAACAACAAATAAAGATAAGGGCAAAAGTAGAATGGCAGGGAAAGTGAATAAAGAGAAAAGAACTAGGAACAGAATTTAAAACAAAGGTGAGTATAGATACTCAAAGATTTCATAAAAAGTATAATGATAGTTTTTATAATAAATTAGCCTTTAATAAAAATGTATGTTTTTAAGAATAGAAAAGTAAACTACTTTCGAAAAAGTAAGAGATTGGTGCATCAAAGTTTCTGTGTTGTGTTTATTGGCTTGAATTATCAGATGGGCCCATCGGCCCATTATCAGTGGTCCATTAGTGACCCATCAATACTCTGCCACATTAGGGACAAAGTATTTGCACATTAACTTCTTCTAGTATAACATATCCTTAGGTAATTATTCTGGTATGATAGGCTCCTTCTGTAGACTTTGGATCTTGATATTTCTTCTGAGTGGTTCTGAATCTTGTTCAAGTAGTGCTGAAACTGTACTTCCTTGCTTAGTTACAGTTTAGATTGGATTTATACACATTTTTTTGAATCATAATTAATTAAGACTGGGTGGCCTTCTCCACTCCATGCGAATATCACCTAAATGATAGACTGTCTCCTTGGTTTTACAACTGGAAAAGAAGTCTGTAGAAGGTTTCTTATTTCACTAACATGTACAAAACTTAGAGTATTGCCCCAGTGGCTAATCAGATCCTCCTCTGGCTCTGGGCTTCCTCAAGGTAGGTGGTCCATGAATCTGTATCTGTCTTTCAAAAGAGTTTTTCTACATTCTTATTTATTGCGTATGTTTAGGTATGAAAATGTATTTTTAAAGTAGGAGACTCTACTTGAAGGATACTTTTGGAAGATCGTGGATGGTCTTGATGGTGATATTTATTGTATTTGGCAACATTGGATTATAGTAGTCCAGAATTTGAGTAGGAATGAATAATTTTAGGCTGTGTAAATGTACAGTAGTGCCAAGGTCTAGAAATGTTTTATATTTTATTGAGGATATTATTGTACTGGCCACCATGCAGATGGTCTTACCCCTATATTTGTTTACAACTGTTATACATGCTATTTTATCCATACTTCAAACAACTTAGTCCTGATCAAAAACTTAAAAATTATGTGAAATAATCCTTTCCTCAAAGATTTCAACTCTATATGGGCTAGCCTAACTCATCTTAATGGCATTAATAGTGAAAAAATTGTTCAGACTCCAAGGCAGGACAAGACCTGACCTTAAATACATGACAGACATCCCCATCATTTGTCATTTTATTATTTGCCATTAATAAAATATTATCAACTTGATAATGCATAATACACTTTTCATGAAATGAATTATAGTGAAACATACTCATAGCACTTTAACTACTTTAACTTCACTACTTCTACATTCCAACTATAATTCCTTACTTTAGATTCAGTAGTCTTGGTTATTATTACACTTTGACAGTTTGACATTCTCAATTTGGCTCTTATATTCTCAGTTCACACCTCCAGCTTAATGAAGGTTATGTTTCAGACTATCTTCTAACTACTCTTCAACACTTTGGTTTTCCTCACCCTTTCCAGAAACAATCTAGGTAATGACAATAGCACTGTGACCTGATATAAGGAACTTTCTTTTGGGTTATGACTTTGATATATTCTCTTTCATTTTGTTTTCCATGGCTCCTTTGGTCTGCATAATCATGATAACTATCAGATATCCAAATCATAGTACAAAGCCTATTAATGGAAAATACCAAACGGTGGCAAAAAGATGACAAAAATCATCCTAAGAGAACTTTCAACATATTCAAGGTGCCTTATTGGCAATATCTACCTAAAAGAAGATTTTTTTAAGATGCTGTGGAGGCCCAGACAGGTTACCCCAAAATATGTCACAATGGCACAATGATTATTTTGAACTGAAGTTACTTTAAGTTTTTATTTAAATTCTAGTTAGTTAACATACAAATTAATTGATTTTAGGAGTAGAATTTAGTGATTCGTCACTTATGTATAATAGCCACTGCTCATCACAAGTGCCCTCCTTAATAACCATCACCCATTTAGCCCCTCCTCTGCTCATCTCCCCTCCAACAATTCTCAATTTGTTCTCTATATTTAAGAGTCTCTTATGGCTTGCCTCCTTCTCTCTTTTTTATTTTTTCCCCTTCTCCTATGTTCATCTGGGTTTTTTTTTCTTAAATTACACATGAGTGAAATCATATGGTATTTGTCTTTCTCTGACTGACTTATTTTGCATAGCATTATCCACTCTAGTTCCATCCACATTGTTTCAAATGTCAAGATTTTGTTCTTTTTGATGGCTGAGTAATATTCCATCATATATACATGTATGTATGTATTTAACTTCTTCTTTTCCATTCATCACTGGATGGGCATTTAGGCTCTTTCCATAATTTGACTATCACTTATTATGCTTCTATAAGCATAGGGGTGCATGTGTCCCTTTGACTCAGTATTTTTGTATCCTTTGGGTAAATACCTAGTAATGCAATTACTGGCTTGTAGGGTAGTTCTATTTTTAACTTTTTGAGGAATGACTGCACCAATTTGCATTCCTACCAGCAGTACAAGAGGGTTTCCCTTTCTCCACGTCCTTGCCAACATCTGTTATTTCCCTTGTTAATTTTAGCCATTCTGACATTTGTAAGGTGATATCTCATTGTAGTTTTGATTTGTCCTTCCCTGATGTTGAATGATGTTGAGCTTCTTTTCAAGTGTCTTTTCACTATCTATATGTCTTCTTTGTTGTTTTTTGTTTGTTTGTTTGTTTTTAAAGATTTTACTTATTTATTTGACAGAGAGAATGAGAGAGCACAAACAAGGGAAACAGTAGAAGGGGAGAGAGAAGAAGACTCCCTGCCTAGCAGGGAGCCAGATGTGCGGCTCGATCCCAGGACCCTGGGATCATGACCTGAGCAGAAGGCAGATGCTTAACCATCTGAGCCACCAGGCAGTCCTATATGTGTTCTTTGGAAAAAAAAGTCTAGTCATTTCTTCTGCCTATTTTTAATTGGATTATTTCTTTTTGGGGTGTTGAGTTTGATAAGTTATTTATACATTTTGGATACTACTCCTTTATCAGATATGTCATTTGCAAATATCTTCTCCCATTCTGGTAAATTGTGTTTTAGTTTTGTTGTTTCCTTTGCTATGCAGAAGCTCTTTATCTTAATCAAGTCCTAATAGTTCATTTTTGCTTTTATTTCTCTTGATTCTGGCAATGTGTCTAGTAGAATTCATTATGGCTGACATAAAAGAAGTTACTGCCTGTGTTCTTCTCTAGGATTTTGATGGTTTCCTGTCTCACATTTCAACCTTTCATTTATCTTGAATTTATTTTTGTGTATAGTGTAAGAAAGTGGTCCACTTTCATGGCACCTGGGTGGCTCAGTCAGTTAAGTGACCAACTCTTGATTTTGGCTCAGGTTATGGTTTCAGGTTCATGGGATTGAGCCCCACACTAGGTTCTGTGCTTGATGCAGCATCTGCTTGTGATTCTTTCTCTCCCTCTCCCTCTGCCCTTCTCCCTGCTCATGCTCTCTCTCTCTCTGTCTCTGTCTAAATAAATAAATTCTAAAAAAAAAAAAGAAAGAAAGAAAAGAAAAGAAAGAAAGAAGAAAGAAGAAGAAGGAAATGAAGTGGTCCAATTTCATTCTTTTGCATGTAACTGTCCAGTTTTCCCAACACCATTTGTTGAAGAGACTATCTTTTTTTCCATTGGATATTCTTTCCTTTTTTGTCAAAGATTAGTTGACTATATAGTTGTAACTGAGATGCAAAACTGACTGGCTGTAATGACCACAAGAATGGAAGAATTAGAGGAATGAATAAGTGATAAAGAGAATAAAATTATGGAAAATAATGAAACTGAAAAGAAATGGGAAAGAACAATATTGGATCATCAATGTAGGTCTAGGGTGCTCAGTGACTGCATAAAGTTTAGTAACGTTTTTATTATAGGAGTCCCAAAGAAGAAAAGTGAAAAAGTGGTTTATTTGAGCAAATTATAGCTGAAAACTTCTCTAATCTGGGGAAGGAAACAGACATCCAGATCCAGGAGGCACAGAAAACTCTAATCAAAATCAACAAAAGCAGGGGCACCTGGGTGGCTCAGTGGGTTAAGCATCTGCCTTTGGCTCAGGTCATGATCTCAGGGTCCTGGGATCCAGCCCTGCATCNAAGAAGAAGGAAATGAAGTGGTCCAATTTCATTCTTTTGCATGTAACTGTCCAGTTTTCCCAGCACCATTTGTTGAAGAGACTATCTTTTTTTCCATTGGATATTCTTTCCTTTTTTGTCAAAGATTAGTTGACTATATAGTTGTAACTGAGATGCAAAACTGACTGGCTGTAATGACCACAAGAATGGAAGAATTAGAGGAATGAATAAGTGATAAAGAGAATAAAATTATGGAAAATAATGAAACTGAAAAGAAATGGGAAAGAACAATATTGGATCATGAATGTAGGTCTAGGGTGCTCAGTGACTGCATAAAGTTTAGTAACGTTTTTATTATAGGAGTCCCAAAGAAGAAAAGTGAAAAAGTGGTTTATTTGAGCAAATTATAGCTGAAAACTTCTCTAATCTGGGGAAGGAAACAGACATCCAGATCCAGGAGGCACAGAAAACTCTAATCAAAATCAACAAAAGCAGGGGCACCTGGGTGGCTCAGTGGGTTAAGCATCTGCCTTTGGCTCAGGTCATGATCTCAGGGTCCTGGGATCCAGCCCTGCATCGGGCTCTCTGCTCAGCAGGGAGCCTGCTTCCCTTCTCCCTCTGCCTGCCTCTCTGCCTACTTGTGATCTCTCTCTCTCTCTCTGTCAAATAAACAAATAAAACCTTAAAAATTTCAACAAAAGCAGGCCAACACCAAGATATAGCATAGTAAAATTTACAAAATAAAGAGATAAGATAAAAATCCTGAATTAAAGTTACTTAAGAAAGAGACAGTGTAAGAAGAACACTCTGATCCCTCTTTGTCTCCAGAAAGCAGGAAATAAATCTCCCATGTGAAATGTACCATGTGAAAAGTATCTGGAGGTAGAGCGATAACCTTATTGTCACAGACAGGGCTCAGGGCTGAGGAAGTCTATATAAACAAACCTTGATACTTTCACTAATTTACTGCACTAGACTAAATTTTGTTTACTGATTGAAGCTCCCAAACTTAAGTTTTCTTTGTCCTGTAAATTTCTCACAGATTAATGTGGGCTTTTTGTAAAGAATTGCATGCCTTGGTCATTTCTTTGGGTCTCAGTTTTATCACTGGGCTTCGGTGTGCATAAAATTAAAATTTGTTTTATTTTTTCTCCTGTTAATCCATCTCATATCAATTTAATTCTTAGACTAGCCAAAGGAATCTTGAAGGTTAGAGAAAGAATTTTTTCCTCTCCAACAATATCAATGTTCCACCCATTGTCTAGAGTGTAGAACAATGCTTTATTCCTGATACAAATGGAATAAAATGGCATCAGGCAGGGAAACTTGAAAATAATCACAGTTCAATAGGCAAAGAGACAATGTGTCCTTAGATTTGTAGCAAAATATAATAAGGGTTCAGAGTGAGTAAAAAATCCCACTTGTTTGTGATATCACAGATCCTGAGATAAAGTGTGAAGTAGCAAAAATGGTACTGAGTCATAAGTCTTGTGGGTGTGAATAAACCAATGATATACTTCCAACTTTTGTCCAGACTAGGGACGAATATTGGAAGCCTAGTAAACTAGTTCCACAGTCTAGATTATTCAGTAAAGAAATCAAAGAACTGTGAAAGGGAAAGATAAAATGAAGAAATAATTCATAGTTTATTTTTCTAGGTAATTTCATATCAAATTTAGTGGTGAGAAATGTTGACAAGCACTATAATGCAAAATAAATGAGATAGCAGCCAATTTTTTTTCTGTCTGAATAAATATCTCTCAGAAGAGATATATTTGATGTTGATACTGAAAGTTCAGAAGTGGTTTTTGGGGTTCAAGAAAGTCAAAGGCATCAAAATCAAAGAGGTAAACTTCATGGTAAACTGCATGGTAAACTTTGTACTTTCTGCCGGAGGCCAGCTCCAGCAACAGTCGGGGTCCCCGAAGGAAAGGATGGCGTGGGCGATACGAAATGAGGAGATGGACTCGGATGATGTCTCAAGAGTCTCCCAAAATCTCAGGACTCGGGGGTCCTTTATTTATATCATTGTAACAAAGGGTGATAAAACATAACCAGAATGTTTATTTATTAATTGAAGGAACCTTCGTAGATGCACCTGGTATTTCTCAAAAAGCTAGGTAGATGAGGCCTGTTCTGCTTATCTGTATAGTGCCCCTTTTTTATGGTTACTCCTAGTTCTGATGTAAATCAAGGGTTTTGTGTAAGGTCATTAAACTCTAAAGTTAAATGCTATATATCCTGGGGGGAGGCACAGCACGGCGCCAGATTCTTTCTCGGCAATTATCCCGGATTCCATTTTGGCCTGTTTATCTATAGAAAGAGTAAATTATCCACACCTCGAAAAAGTCAATTATCCTACTATATTTTTTCCAATAACTATGTTTATACTATACACTTTTACATTGATTAATACGGGATCTACAAATAGTAAATTCAACCTATGTTTAACAAATCTAGTCTAATCTTACCATTCATACTGATATGCATCATTCGAGCTGCAAGCCGCTTTTAATTGGAAAGGGTTGATTAATGCTTTACCCATTGCATTCTCCTCGGCTTGCAGGAGGGCGGTACCCAATACCGTGTAGTGGGGGTTCACCTTCTTGTGCCATACAGATGGCTCACATTACTTTCTATTCCAACTTATTGCATATAACATTCAGTAAAATACTTGAAAATATGATCTGTTTTTTCTTTAAGTGTTTGTTTCATTTTAGTCAAATTTATCAATCCTGAAATTTCCTTCATAAAATATAACTTATTTCTCCCTCCCTAAATTAAAGTGGCTATAGAATTCTAGACTGTTTTGAAAATTGGTCTCAATTCTGCACTAATTTTTTTCCATGAAATTTTCCAAAATTGTTCTAGCAGTTTTTGTATGCTCTTTATGATTTTCTAAACAGAATTTTACCAGGTTTAACAGTTAACTTTTCTGTATTGTTAGTGTTTGTTTATGATCAGTGAAATAATACTAAGGTTAAAATATTGCTGCAGGTTTTAAATTTTTTTATTCTCTTTTCCCCCTTCATTACACCCTGGCACCTAGTGGGGATAAAGATAAGCAATAAAGGTTGAATTGAGTTATAATTATCATTAAATATTGTTATGTTAACTTTTATTTTTTATTTTTAAAGATTTTATTTATTTATTTTTAAGAGAGAGAGCATGAGCAGGGGGAGGGGTAGAAGGAGAACCAGGCTCCCCACTGAGCAGAGAGAACTGGATGTGGGACTTGATCCTAGGAGCCCAAGATCATGATCTGAGCCAAAGGCAGATGCTTAACAAAATGGGCCACCCAGGCACCCCTATTTTAATTTTATATTTGAAAAGAAAGAAGGCAAAGAATATTTCATTGGTGATATTTTCATGCTCTAAAATGAGATAATGAGATGGTCAAATAAATATTCAAAGCAAAGTTCACCATTGCTGTCTTTTCATTTCCCATATTAACAACCATTGCTTTTTCAGTAGAAATTTTTAAAAATATTTTTTACTATATCGACTATATCATTTTTTAAAGTTGAGAGACCTGAAAAGATACAATTTATTGCTGAAAGGTAGACAATAGAGCCTCCTGACATGCTTCAATTTATCACAAGAATGCATTAAAAAAGATATCTTAGATTAAAATCCCCCAACAGGTGGTTCTAAGAAGCATCACTCCATTTTTAATAGTCTAGTTCTTAGTAGAATAAATTATAACGATAACATGACCTGAAAGTGAAAGTGTTGAGAAGTCACTTGCTAAACTAAGTCTTCTAAATTTGGACAATTTTTTTTTCAGTCTGTTTGATGCTGATGTAACAAGAGATGACTTTGGTGATAGTCAACTTTTTTTTCTTTTCTTTTTTATTTTTTTTAAATCACTGACCTAGAAAGGCTAACCATGAGGACAGGTGCTATAGGAACCTACTGTTGGAACCACTACATGGAACAATATCAGAAGTCTGCTATATCTGCCTCCACTTTCTGAGCCTCCAATAAATTTTATAAAATGTTCTAAATTCCAAGAAAATCAATAATATTTACTGTATACCATTATGTTTTAATTATTATGGTTTACATTGTAAAGAACATATGTTTTTCAAAAGACATTAGTGTCATAAATTCTGCCCCTTGATTGCTGTTATATTTCCTTTTTGTAGGCCACAGAGAAATAGAAAAGAAATGAAGAAAAAATATATTTTATGGTGTGGTAGATTAATTTCCTCAGAGGCTTTATTTTTCATCTCTTCCTGGATCTACACCTTTTGTCATTTAACTTTGCAAGTCTCTCCCATTCTGATTTCCTTTGGTCAATGGAATTCTAGAAGGTATGATAAAATCAGAGACTTGATAAAGCATTTGCATGGTTTTGCTTGCCCTTTTTTCCCTCTGCTATCACCATGAAAAAGGCATACCAACAAAACTCCACATGGGTCAGTCAAGTTTACCTCAGCATCTCAATAAAGGCCTATAACATTAACCAACACCCAGGTGATCTACAGACATGTGGGCAAGTGCTATTAATATTAGCTCACATATCCACATATCCAGCCACCCTAGATTCATGGTCAATGGATACTATTAGTCTATGCCACTGAGGCTTTTTTTCTTATAGAGCATTATTATGGCAATAAATACTTAATACAAATAATAATAAATTATAGCTTAAATTTTGTGGATATTTCAAAATTAAGGTTCCTCTGAGGACTGAATCAGAAAATGTATTATAATCCTACACTTAATAATCCTCAATAGTTGTTTATTATCTTCTTCTCCTTCACAAATTCTCATAGAATCTTTTAAATTTAAAATAGTATATGTGAACACAAATAAGAGTTTTAGATAAATAGGCTAGTCATAAAGAGATGTATTTATTGAAATAAGTGTCAACATAAATGAGCATATGCTGGTGCATTCATGTGTATAAACAGACATACACATGTCGCCAAACTTCCACTTTTAGGGACACATTTTCCTCCAGATTTTAGGTAGAATATTATAAACTTTTAGTCTATATAATCTGAACAATTGCACATATCATCTCTATATTTCTAAGAGTTTGGGGAATGAGAAAATAGGGATGAATGACTAAAGTTTTTCCTGATTAATCCATTCAGCCACCTTCTGATGCTACTTTTCTGATGCCAATAATCACTGGCAATCCTGTTTCAGTAATTCATCTCTAGTGACTGTCACTTTCTCTTATTTTCTTCTTCATGTTCAGGATATATCTCTTTTCTTCATCCTTCAATAGTATCCTTCTATATATGAAACATATTGAATGTTTCTGATGGCAGAGTATAAATACAACACAAGACATAACACAATTTTAAATTCTTCCCATTCTAGAAACATACCTGTATTTTCACACCAAAGAAATTATGTCCCCTACCCCTCTATCATCTTATTAGCTCCTTTTCTTATCTTTTTTTATCATTATAAATTTCCTCATCTACCAAGCACTATACACAAAAATCTGAAGCTACTGTAAACAACAATTCCCCAACATGGTTATAGTTATTTTTTAACACAAAACAATTTACTTTGTTTGTTTGTTTTTCCTCTTTATTTCTGACTTTTTCCCACAGTGAGTAATGTTGGTTTGGTGAGTGATTCAATTCACTTTTCACTGGCCTATCAGAATATTTCTAGAACAACCATAACAATAACAAAAACAAAAATTCTTCTGGTCTTCCTACCTAAAATTATACATGACTATTCAGAAAACTTATTTAAATGGTATATGTGTGTACAAATGTGTATATATGTATGTGTGTGTATGCATGTATACATTTAAGACATATTTAAATATATGTATATGTGTATTGTGTATTAAAAATCTATAGATAATATTCAATGTACTTATAATATCAACTTTTCCAGTACATGGTGACTAAGGTATTGATTGATGAAATATTAAGAAGATATAATTAAGCAAGACAGTCTTGTTTGGTGCTATTTAGATAGAATTCTTTGGTTGCCATAGTCACATTGTATTTTGGTTGTGCTTTCTGTTCATCTCACTATGTATAAAATTTTTCTTTTTTTCATGTGCTTTATATTTCGAATACAAGAAAGTACCACATCTAAAAGTTTTATCTTTCAACTTTAGATGAAGAAAGCCATCTATGCTTATTCTGAGGCCAGATGAATGATTGTTCTACCGTAAGAGTGAGGTTAAGATTTTTATATTAAAAGTTGATAAATAAGAATTAGATAAAATAGTTGGAATTAGAATAGACCAAGGGCATATTAGAATGTATGTATCTAAGCCCCACTGTTGATTTACAGTTACTTATTAAAAATAAAATCTGGTGTAATGAACGTTAGTCATTTTAGTTTTTGCTGCCCTTCCTTTGGCTCTTCCTTTTATATTTTAGAATTCAAATTTAATTTTTTATTATTATATATGAGGATACATTTCACAGCCTCATGATTCTTAAGTCTGTTAATTAGATGTTTTAGGAAATATTAGTGCTATACAACTTGCACAAAAATTATTCTGTGGGATTTTTAGTTAGAGCCATCTTATGATTTCATAATTCTTATGCCAATCAGAGAATGGAAAAAATAATGCATCTATGGTATTATCCAGGAAAGTTTTTCTTATCTACCAAAGAGGCTCTGAGAAATGGCTATAAAATGTAGTCAAAGAGGAGATGGAGGGAACCAGAAGATGCTGAGGAATGGAAGAATGTCATCTCAGTGCTCTGTCTAGTAATAACAACAAAAGGAATATTATAGCTGTTTTATACAGTCAAGATAAATAAGAATTTGGGTCCCTCAGGGCTGACCATTTGGAGTAAAATCTCTTTAAAAGTATTCAAAATGGGGGGACCTGGCTGTGTCAGTCAGTAATGACACTTGATCTTGGGGTTGTGAGTTCAAGTCCCATATTGTATGTGGAGATAACTTAAAAATAAAATATTTAAAAAATAAAATATTCAACATGATAAACTCTGAACTACATTTGGGTACAAAACAAGTGAAAAACGCACACTGATGATGTCTTGTCATCCTGAAAAATCACGGCTTACTACAAAGGAGTAAGGAGTCTGGCAATAAATAGGAAAGACAATGTGCTCAATTGGAAGATTTTCAATATACTAAGTGAAAATTCAAGTCAGAGCTATAAATGGCAATGACTCCTCAAAGCCAGGCAGTGACTGGAAAAAAAAAAAAGACAACATTGCTTGGTTTATTTATGAAGTGGTACACTTATTCTTTTCCTTTTTCTTTCTTTCTTTTTTTTTTTTGAAAAACAGACAGAAACTTTATTAAGTCAAATACAAAATGATTGACTCCTTTATACTTGTAGGGATATAGCTCAGTCATGCTTTAATGGACTTTAAAAAATTATGTATGCTCACTTATTCTTTTTCTAAAGCAGGGTGAGAACAAGCTGATCTCTGAAAGTTAATTTCATCTCTAAGATTGTCAAACTTTAGTTATGAGTATTGTCTTCCCCTCACCCCCCATTTTGTTTTTTTCTAGTAACTATCATCATACTTTTCCTTTCCCTTCATTTTCAACAAACTGATTAAAGTGACAACATTCGGATCCAGAGGCAAGATGACAAAAGAGTAGGGTACCTTGTCTCATCTGGTCCCTTGAATTTAGCTGAATATCTATCAAACCATGCTGAACACCCACAAATTCAGCCTGAGATGTAAGAAAATATATCTGGAAATCTACAGGTAGAAAAGGGACTGCTTTTGTAAGGCAGGAGGTGCAGAGTGGTGAATCTGTGGGGAGATATAGAAGATAAATGGAGGAGGGAGAGAGCCTCCATAAGCTGGCTATTGGAAAGTGATAAAACACTGGAATGCAAAATCGGAACCCTTAGATATCTGCTCCAGTGAGAGACATCCTTTTCTGAAAGGGGCTCAGGGGATGAAAAAGGCAAAATTCTAGGTAGGTCATTGTGGTCTCAGGATCCCAGGAAACACAGAACAAAGAGGAGTACCTGAATAGGTAGAGTGTCCAAGCAGTGAAGAGGGGAAACTGGTTATGGTCAGCAAGCCCAAGGAGGGACTCTCAGCTTGGCTCACAATAAACTGTGTTCTGGGAGGTCAAGTGATGGCTCTTTGCCTGACCACCCTGAAAAGGACTGGAACATGAGGACCATTTACCATCCCCTGGGAGGGGTCAAATGGCTGTGTCCATGACTGGGCAACAGCTTTCAGGACTGTGGTGGCCCCAGAAAGGACAGTAGGGCGGCACCCAGCTGTGACCCAGAAGCAGTGGAGCGGGATGTGTGCATAAGCCTGCAACTGTTCACAGTCACAAGGACGAAAAAGGGTAGTGGCTCTTGTGGGTCCCTGAGACTTCCCCTGGAAGGATTGCAGTAGGCGTGCACAGCTAGAGTCTGCAGAGTTTGGCACATAAATAAAGTGAAAACTCTTTGTCCCAGAGGTTTTATTGAAGGGGGGAACCTCAATCTTTAGACTCTGGGCCAGAGATCTGGGTATGGCCATTTTTGCTCTGATCCTCTGAAGAGGTGCAGAAAGCCTCCAGGGAACAAAAACCATATAGACAACCCCCTTATACTGATCCCAGGCCACTGACAAGGGGTGGGGCAACTCTGCCCAGGCAAAGACACCTGAGAGGCAGGACAGCAGGCCCTTCCCCCAGAAGACAGACTGGAAGAACAGGTGGACTACAATTTTATGGATCCTACAAGACCATAAAACTCCAGCACCAGGGTAAAAATGGTATACTGAGCTCCAGGTGTTTTCTCACAACTCATTTATCTTTCAGTCTAAAATTTTCCATTTCTTTTTCTTTACCCTATTCCTGTTTAAAATAAATTCTCATTTTACCACCTTACATTTTTAAGTCACTTTTTAACTTTTATTTTTTACATCTATGTTTTATATATACATGCTTCGTTTTAGTTCCTTTTTCAGTCTATTCAATTTTATATCTGTCTATCTATCGTCATTTCTATAGATAGGTAGATATAAGTTTTGCTTTCTTTGCAATTTTGGGATGTAGTGTCTTCTAACACAGAGACAAAAACTCAATCAGGAACAAGTAGATCACCTGCTTTGTCCACCCTGCCAGATTATAGTCTCTCCTCCCCCGCCACCAACATTTTCTTGTTTTGTTTTGTTTTGTTTCATTTTTATTTTGTTCACTTTTCTGTTGTGGTTTCTGACCACTTCAGATTTGAGTAAAAGCGAGGACAGCTTATAGCCCATGAAGAAAGGCTTCAAGAAATTAATGATGCCCTGAAACAAACCAATCTCAGAATTACTGGGATGCCCAAGGAGGTGGGGAGAGAGAGGGGTTCAGAAGGTATAGATGAGCAAATAATAGCTGAAAACTTCCCTAATTTGGGGAAGGAAATAAGCACTAATGTCCAAGAAGTAGAGAAGACCCCCTCCCAAAATCAATAAAAATAGGTCAACACCAAAGCATACAATAGTGAAGCTTGCAAATCTTAGAGAAAAAGAAGCTATCCTGAGAGCAGCTAAGGAGAGGATGTTACTTACAGCTAAGGAGAGGAATATCAGAATAACATCAGACCTATCCACAGCAGCCTGGCAGGCCAGAAAGGCTGGCAAGGTATATTCAGAGTACTAAATGAGAAGAACTTGCAGCCAAGAATACTTTATCCAGAAAGGCTGATTCAGAATGGAAAGAGAGATAAAGAGATTCCAGGACAGACAGAAACTGAAAGAATATGTGACCACCAAGCCAACCCTGCAAGAAATATTAAGGAAGATACTGTAAGCAGAGAGAGACCCCAAGAGTCACATAGACCAGAAATAAATAGAGACAATCTATTGAAACGGGCACTTTACAGGCAATACAATGACACTAAATTCATATCTTTCCATAGTTACTCTGAATGTAAGAGGGCTAAGTGCTCCAACCAAAAGACAAAAGGTGGATTTAAAAAAAGGCAATACCCATCCATATGCTGTCTACAAGAAACTCATTTTAGATCTACAGACACCTCCAAACTGAAAGTGAGGGGGCAGAGAGCCATTTCCCATGCGAATGGACCTCAAAAGAAAGCTGGGGGTAGCAATATTCATTTCAGATAAATTAGATTTTAAAACAAAAACCACATAAGAGATGTAGAGGGACACTATATCATACTTAAAGGGTCCATCCAACAAGAATATCTAACAATTGTAAATATTTATGCCCCCAACATGGGAAGAGCCAATTATATAAACCAATTAATAACCAAAGTAAAGAAACATATTGATAATAACAAATTAGTAGTAGTGGACTTCAACACTCCATTCACAGCAAGGAACATATCATCTAAGCAGAAAATCAACAAAGAAACAAGAGCTTTGAATGACACCCTAAACCAGATGAACATCACAGATACAGTCGGAACATGCCATCTTAAAACAACAGAATACTCATTCTTCTCAAGAGCACAAGAAATTTCCTCCAGAAAAGATGAAATACCAGGTCACAAATCAACTGATACCAAAAGACTGAGATGATTCCTTACTTATTTCCAGACCATAATGCTTTGAAACTGGAACTCAGTCACAAGAGGAAATTTGAAAAGAACTTAAAGACATGGAGGTTAAAGAGCATCCTGCTAAAGAATGAATGGGTCAACCAGGAAATTAAAGAGGACCTTAAACATTCATGAAAACTAATGAAAATGAAACCACATGGGTTCAAAACCTCTGGGATACAGCAAAGGTGATCCTAAGAGGGAAGTACATAGCAATACAAATCTCTCTCAAAAAATTAGAAAAATCCCAAATACCCAAACTAACCTTACACCTAAAGGACCTGGAGAAAGAACAGCAAATAAAGCCTAAACCAAGCAGAAGAGAAATTATAAAGTTTAGAGCAGAAATCAATGAAATAGAAACTAGAACAGTAGAACAGGTCAATGAAACTAGAAGCTGGTTCTCTGAAAGAATTAATAAGATTGTTAAACGTCTGGCCAGACTTATCAAAAAGAAAAGAGAAAGGACCCAAATTAATAAAATCAAGAATGTAAGGGGAGAGATCACAACCAACAGTAAGGAAATATAACAATTTTAGAACACATTTTGAGCAAGTATACAACAACAAATTAAGCAATCTGGAAGAAATGGATGCCATTCCTGGAAACATCAAAACTACCAAGACTGAAACAGGACAAGGTAGAAAATCTTAAACAGACCGAGGGTGGTTCAACATCCTCAAATCAATCAACATTATATCAATCATGATTGACCACATTAATAAAAGAAAGGACAAGAACCATATGATCATCTCAATTGATGCAGAAAAAGCATTTGACAAAATACAGCATCCTTTCTTGATTAAAACTCTTAAAAGTATAGAGATAGAGGGAACACACCTCAATATCACAAAAGCCATCTATGAAAAGCCTACAGTGAATATCATTCTCAATGGGGAGAAACTGAGAGCTTTTCCCCTAAGGTCAGGAACACAACAGGGATGCCCACTCTCATCACTGTTGTTCAACATAGTACTAGAAGTCCTAGCCTCAGCAATCAGAAAACAAAAAGAAATAAAAAGCATTCAAATTGGCAAAGAAGATGTCAAACTCTCCTCACAGATGACATGATAGTTTACGTGGAAAACCCAGAAGATTCCACCCCAAAATTGCTAGAACTCACATAGCAATTCAGCAATGTGGCAGGATATAAAATCAATGCACAGAAATCAGTTGCATTACTATATGTTAACAATGTGTTGGAATAAAGAGAAATTAAAGAATTGATCCCATTGCAACCAAACCCATAAGAAACCTAGGAATAAACCTAACCAAAGAGGTAAAGGACCTGTACTCTAAAAACTACAGAACACGGGCGCCTGGGTGGCTCAGTGGGTTAAGCCGCTGCCTTCGGCTCAGGTCATGATCCCAGGGNGTAAAGGATATGTACTCTAAAAACTACAGAACACTTAAGAAAGAAATTCAGGAAGACACAAAGAGATGGAAAAACATTCCATGCTCATGGATTGTAAGAATAAACATTGTTACAATGTCTATGTTGCCCAGAGCAATCTACATGCTCAATGCAATCCCTGTTAAAATACCATTGACATTTTTCACAGGCTGCAACAAACAATCCTAAAATTTGTTTGGAACCAGAAAAGACCCTGAATAGCCTGGGGAATGTTGAAAAAGAAAACCAAAGCTGGTGGACATCACAGTGCGTTACTTCAAGCTATATTACAAAGCTGTGGTCACAACAGCATGATACTGGCACAAAAACAGACACATAGATCAACAGAACAGAATAGAGAACCCGGAAATGGACCCTCAACTCTATGATCAACTAATCTTGAACAAAGCAGGAAAGAATGTGCAATGGAAAAAAAGTCTCTTTAATAAATGGTGCTGGGAAAATTGGACAGCCACATGCAGAAGAATGAAACTGGACATTTTTCTTACACCATACACAAAGATAAACTCAGAATGGATGAAAGACCTAAATTTGAGACAGGAATCCATCAAAATCCTAGAGGAGAACATTGGCAATAATCTCTTCAACCTCAGCAACAACTTCTATCAAGACATATCTCTAAAGGCAAGCGATAAAAAGCAAAAATTAACTATTGGGACTTCATCAAGATAAAAAGTTTTTTCATGACAAAGGAACCAGTCAAGAAAACTAGAAGGATACCTTCAGCATGGGAGAAGATATTTGCAAATGACATAAAAGATAAAGGGCTGGTATCCAAGAAATGTAAAGAGCTTATCAAACTCAACACCCAGAAAGTAAATAATCCAATCAAGACATGGGCTGAAGGCATGAACAGACACTTCTCCAAAGAAAACCTACAAATAAGCCACAGACACATGAAAAAATGCTCCACATCACTTGCCATAGGGAAATGCAAATCAAAATCACAATGAGATACCACCTTATGCCAGTTAGAATGGCTAAAATTAACAAGACAGGAACAACAAATGTTGGCGAGGAGATGGAGAAAGGGAACCCTCTTACACTGTTGGTGGGAATGCAAGCTGGGACAGCCACTCTGAAAAACACTATGGAAGTCAAAGAAGGGGCACCTGTACCCCAATGTTCATACCAACAATGTCCACAATAGTCAAACTGTGGAAGGAGCCATGATGTCCTTCAGCAGATGAATGGATAAAGAAGATGTGGTTTATATATACAATGGAATATTACTCAGCCATCAGAAAGGATGAAACATTTACTTTGACAATGATGGATTTGGAAGGTAATATGCTAAGTGATGTAAGCCAATCAGAGAATGGCAATTATCATATTGTTTCACTGATATGTGGAATATAAAGAACAGTGCAGAAGATCATGGGGGAAAGAAGAGGAAACTGAATAAGAAGAAATCAGAGAGAGAGACAAACCATGAGACTCTTGACTCCAGGAAATAAACTGAGGGTTGCGGAAAGGGAGATGTCAAGGGGGATGGGGTAACTGGGTGATGGGCATTAAGGAGGGCACATGATGTGATGTGTAATGGATGTTAAATGCAGCTAATGAATCATTAAACACTACATCAAAAACTAATGATGTAGTATATGTTGGCTAATTGAATTTAAATTAAAAATTTTGTATTATAACATAAACAGGATGAAGATTTTAATCTTTTCTTAGAGTTTGGGACAAAATAATAACTCTATACTCTTCTAATGTTAACCATTTGAGAATATCATGATTGTTTTATGAAAATAATGATTTCTTTTAGCTAAGTATTAGTCAAATGAAATTGCAATATTTTATTCTAGTTTTTTTTTTCAGAGAATTTTGGAACCCATTAAAAGCCATTAGCATGTCCATGTCCATAAATGAATAAAATTATGTGTATAATAAAAAATAAAATAAAAAAATAAAGTGACAATATTCCTTCTCAGGAAATTTCCAGCCCAAATATTAATGTGATATTGTAGAACATAGATTATCTTCTCTACATAGATATTTAATATTTCAGTTGCAAGAGGCATCAGATTCCTTTGCAAAGAACTAATTGGAGAAGTATATTTCATAAACCAGTGTGATACATTCTGGATATTAGGTATTGATCAGTATTTTTTCTCAATAGACTAAATTTGCTTATTCTTCAATCTATGTAAGAAGTAATACTGTTGATTTCAGACTTACCTTTTTAGTAGAAATTTCCTTATTAAAGAACAAACCATCACTAGGTTTATTCAAATTGTTTAAATGTTTCCACCCAGTAATTTTACTTAAAAAAAAAAGTTTAAGCAAAAAATAATGAACTACAGAGACTTAAACACATTTCTATATCACAATGGTTATAAATATCCTTGTGGGTATTTATAGGAAATAAAGGAATATAGAAATATAGGAAATAAAAGAAAAAATAAATATTATCTAAATATAAATATAAAACAGTTTTTTTAAAAACAAACCAACAAATGACCAAAAGAACACTTAAGATATACTCCAGCAATATGCCTGTTCATGCATATTTTAGGTTATTGCAAATTTCACAAGAATCTGAATGAGTTGCACAAGTAAATAATCAATATGTCTGAGGAGAATGGCATCTGTCCACCAATGGTTTTTCCCAAGGAGAGAGCATTTCTTCACAGCCTCTGTTGGTCATGGGTGAACTCTGTTGTTAATGGTCTGTGAATAGCATCATGGATACTCTCCTGGGGAGAGGCCTAGTTGCTAATAATTTCTACCATGCAAATATGCTCATTGACCTACAATGGGGATGAAAGTGCAGCCTTCTGGAGCTGTTCATAGCAATTAAACTCAGTGCCCAGGGTGGATAATTTCTACCATTAGAACAAGGAAACGGCTAAAGCTGTGCTCTGCCTTTGTCTCACATCCTGTAATTTCTGTTGCTTTTCCCCTCAAACTCTGTGTCAAGTGACTTCTTCTAACTAATGGTTTCCAGCTGAGGCAATGTGTCTACATCATCCTATGTATGAAATTAGGTAGTTTAGAAAATAATGACACTAATGGGAATACAACTTTTCTGTACATTAATGCCTGTATTTTTGGTGTACTTTCCCTAGAACCATGAAGGTGTGTAGGTGGAAATGATAGCTTAATAGAGTTGTATACATGCTCTAAACTATAAGAGAGTCAGAGGAGAAGTCAGAGAGGCTTTTTACTCCTCCACAGATGAACTTACTACTATTCTTTGTTGAGTTATGCTAGTATCTACAATGCATTATTCATAATTATGTATCTTGTTTTAAAAGTTTGATAAAGTAATAACATACTCCTCAAAGTCTAACCCCAAACTGGAGAATAAAGAAAAATCTACCCACTGTTACTGCAGAAATTAAAAAGTGTAAGACAAAAGGATGTATGTTTCCTGGTTCTGGTTTCCTTTTCAGCTGTCAGAAGAGACTGGCACAGAGTCTCGTGTGCATTCGTTCTATACCTTTTAAATGCCAGAAACTGCACCCTCTTAAAAGATATTTTCTTTCATTTACTAGAGCTCTTAATGATATGGATCAATGTGTATTTTATAATAGAAAATTAAAACAAACATTAGTTTCGTTGTCTGAAAAAAATCACTTCACTTAAAACCTATGAAAAATTTATGTTTCATTGAATGATTGGAAAAAATTTCAACACATTATACTTTAAGTGTATTTGATGATGTTGTTGCTTTTTCATCTTCATTAAATGGTGCATATAAATAAGGAACATTAAAAATTTGCTAGAAAAAGTATTAATAGTTATTAAATCTATTAATTTTTGAAGTGGATATAAATCAGATCTCCAGAACATAAAGACAACTACCTTCTTAAAAACTTGGGTAGCCATTCATAAAGGCCTGGATTTTAGTTAAAGTTCTTAGCTTTCCTTAACAAGAGCCAAACCCAATATCTTCAGAATTTCTGTTTGGATAAACTGGTTTGTTTGTTTGTTTTATCTTTTTGTTTGTTTTTTTAACTGTTAAACAAAAAATAACATTGGCATTTGAGGGGATAATGGTAAATTCTTATCAATAAACTGTTTGAAAAATAACATTTTGTAAAAATGCTTAAAGGACATGCTATCCACAAATTCCTTAGAGAAACCACATTTTATTCTTAACTAAGACAAATGATTATTTCCACAGTTTAAATTTTTTCTACATCTCTTATCACAACCCAGCATACTTTATTTATGTTTATTGTACTTACTGTTTTACTTCTCTTCTAAAATGTAATCTTCACAAAGGCATGGATTTTACTTACTATGTTAAATTGTTCACCCTGGAACCCAGACCAATTCCTGGCACATATGAGTGCTCAGTATAAAATATAGAAAGAACATGTCAGTGGGCACCTTTGGAACCTCAACTGGCTTTTTATTTCACACCATAGACACTATGTGTCTTATAAAAATTTTTTTTTTCTTCTTTGACTATCGGGAAGCTTAAATCAAATACTTATTACATATCCAGCAAGTGTAGAGCACCAGTTGAATGCATTTCGGACTTCATAATGCCCTTTCTCTTATTTTCTTTATGCTTTCATTCTCACAAATATTTGATGTGCCTTTCACATTGTTGTTTTTGAATGTGCAAAAGGAATAAAATAAAAGGAAGCAAATAAGAACAGAGAGACATGGGGGCACCTGGGTGTCTCCTCCATTAAGCTTCTAACTCATGATTTTGGCTCAGTTCACCATCTCATGGGTCCTGAGATCCGTCCTGCATCAGGATCCATGGTCAGGTTCCATCTTCAGCAGGAAGTTCGCTGGAGATTTTCTCCTTCTACCCCTCCCACCACTCATGCATTCACTTTCTCTCTCTTTCTCTCTCTCTCAAATAATAAACAAACAAACAAACAAACAAATAAATCTTTTAAAAAAAAGAATAGGGAGAAAGTTAGGTGGAAAGTTAAGTGGGAGGAAGTTTTGAAGAGAAGGAAACTAAGAGGAAGTACATTGGGAGTGAGGGAGAAAGAAAGGATTTGGGAATGATTCCTTAATTGGAAAGACTGCAGCTGCAGAATGTATGGCAAATATTTCTTGCTTAACATGCTATATTCTGTGTAAATACAAATCTATCATGGCTAACTCTACTTTGCTTAAATTCTGGAAGACTTGTAGAGCTTTCTAGCTCATTCTTTCTCCCAATCAACCAACTAGGCAATAAGATGAGATGAAAGAAAATAACTTACATTTAAATAATGAAGTTCATATCTAATGTAGTATTTTTTTTAATTCTGAGAAATAGTGAAAATAATTTATTATTTTATAACAAATCTAGAAGGAGTAAAAGACATAGGCATAATGCAAGGTATTTCTGGAGGAAAGAACTGAGTGATTACCCAAATACTCTCATAACAATGAATGGACAGCAAATAGTCAACTATTGAGTTGATGGGGGAAGAGCTAAAGCTATCCTCCAAACACAGCCATCAATAGCTTACAGGAAAAATAATTCAGAAGATGTGTGAAGGCTTAAAATACAACTGAACAGTAGGCTACTCTAAAGCACTGGATTTATTTCTCCCTCAGCAGTCTGGAAAAAAAGCAATTCCAGCCACTATGGTTTGATCAACTATGGTTACAGGTTAACTCATTAACACAGGACATGCATTCACTCTTCTAAAACCTTCCCTGAAAAACACTTTTGAGAGAATAAGAACTGTTTCTTATCATTTGTTTCCTCACGTAAAGTCTTCTCTTTTTGAAATCTAAAAATAAATAACTTAATGAGAATCTACACTAATTGAACTCATCTACTCATGACAGAAGCACATCAATACTAGATAACCCCATTTCTTTTCCCTATTGGCCTTATCTGGATGATTTTACATCACAGTACATAATGAGGGTAGACTGGAAAATGTCTAGTTAAACTCCCTGCCCTCCTCTGCCCTGCTCTGTGTCTTGGGAGACAGACTATTAGAGACTGCGAAAGTTGGGTGTCCTTGCCTTCTGGCTTTGAGGTGGATTTGACCAAAGAACAAAAATGGCAAGAGATTAGATGAGAGGAGCAAAATAGACTCAGGTTGTTTATTTTCTTGCTTATTTTTAGTCTGAGTTTTATAAGGTCGAAGATGTGTTTCAGCTATGTCTTCCATTAAGTAGTTGTCTTTACCATATGCCAGCTCTCACTGAACTCTGGTGATCCCTCACCCACTTTCCTCTGTTCCTTCAAGGTTATGGGGGTTATGACGATTTTATGCAATTGCTAGAGCTTATGTGCCTCAAAATCCCTTGTTGGTTGCTATACCCAGTTCACATTCTATTAAAAGTCCCTATTAATTTGTCTTCAAATAGTCAGCCTTTGTGTCCTTTCATGATGTAAAGGCAATATATGTCAAAAATTCATTCTAGCCTGTGAACTGTGTCATGTTGGCCTTAACAAACTGGATTTGGAAAGCCATGTAAGAAATAAGAATTACATCTTTGGTTCCATAGTATCATTAGGAAACAAAAGAGTATAAGTAATACTGTAAATGTTTGTAATTTTTTAAGTAACTTCACATGTACATCATGGCTTTCCATCTAAGTAAATACTGTAAGATTAGAAAAGTGATTGCCTCCCAACTGTGGTGAGGCAAATTCCAAGAAATACTTCAATACTTCTAAATATGTACAAGAGTGTATTTAAGTATTACTTCTCTTTAAAAATCATGTTCTTCTGGGCGNATTTTTTTCACTTATGATGCCTATCATCTAAGAATATGTGGATGTTGGCAGAACATGTCAGGAAATGTTCAGAATTAGAGATTCTTACCCTCCCACCTTCCCTCCCTTTTTCCCCACTCCCCTCCTTTCTTTCCCTCCCTCTCTCCTTCCTCCCTCTCCTTTAATTATTAAATGAACCACCTNCATGTTCTTCTGATTTTTTTCACTTATGATACCTATCATCTAAGAATATGTGGATGTTGGCAGAACATGTCAGGAAATGTTCAGAATTAGAGATTCTTACCCTCCCACCTTCCCTCCTTTTTTCCCCACTCCCCTCCTTTCTTTCCCTCCCTCTCTCCTTCCTCCCTCTCCTTTAATTATTAAATGAACCACCTGGCAAGTACTGGAAGGAATGTATCTAGGCTTAGATTAACACTAATGGAAATCAATGTGCCGATACTGTGCCCAATATGTCAGGGAATAACATTCTGCTTTCCTCCTATGCTCCACAACAACCCCAAGCCTTCCGTGTCCATGCCTCTTTGGTTTGGAGGTACAAGGTCTTGAATCTGATGTTAATCTTAGCACCTTTCTGATGTTGAGCTATTTATTTTGTGTTTCTAAACTTCCTTTAATTAGCAGTAAGGGAATGATAATAAGCAGGTACTGCATTCTTCTAAAAAGTATAACATCTAAACAAAACATTTAACATCTGGGAAGTATTATATAATTATTACCTATATCATTTATTTATTTTATTGCTAGACTTATAAAATATGTGACCTAGTAGAAGAACACCTGAATTGGTAGAGAACTGTATTTCATTTCCTAGAGCCAGGTTTCTGGCTTTAAGCCCATTAATTTAATCTCCCAGCATATTCCAAATTACTGTCATGGTCCGTCTATATCTGATGGCCCAGAATGCCTTTGGCCATCTGATTTTTAATGGCCTATAAGTTCCTTAAAATCACTTAAGTGAAAAGGTTTCTTTATTTTGTATTATATTAGAAATCACGCTTTGAACTATAAGGAATACAGAAACATCTTAATGGAGTCTCTTCTTACATTTAACAGTATTTACTTTTTCTTAAATATAAGTTTTATTTTCGTTTTTACTTTCAAAATGATCTCTCTCATAATTGGAAATCAGTATATCTTCTGTTAATTCACTTAACAAATGAGAGAGTTGGTATGAGTACTGACTGGGAAGGTGTTTATTTTTATGTTGATTTATCTTTTTTTTTTTGGGAGAAATTTCCATCTCAAATAAATATAAATGTTATGGTGCCTGGGTGGCTCAGTGGGTTAAAGCCTCTGCCTTCGGCTTAGGTCATGATCTCAGGGTTCTGGGACCGAGGCCCACATCAGGCTCTCTGCTCAGCAGGGAGCCTGCTTCCTCCTCTCTCTCTGCCTGCCTCTCTGCCTACTTGTGATCTCTCTCTCTCTCCATCATATAAATAAATAAAATCTTTAAAATAAATAAATAAATATAAATGTTAATATAATATAAATACAAATTAATCATCAAGTGAAAGGATTCGACAGAGGGTCAAAGAAAAAATTATATGCAGTCTGATTGTATTTTATACAATCATTAAAGATTTATTAAACCTCTTAATTTTGAGAGGTAACATCAATTATAGGTAATAAAACCAATGGCAAATCATTTGAAGGTGAGATTTTTGTATGGAATAAAAATTGCTCTATCGGGTATTGAAAGATAACTTGACCTAGTAATGATAAAAAATAATTTTAAATACTTTCAAATAAAGGAAGAAACAATGATGCAAAAAAGAAATCTAGGGATTTAAAAGATTGCCATTGAATTTTTCCAGAACAATGGCTTTTCCCAAGAAACATTCTTATTTTACCTTGTTGGAAGAGAAAAGAAACAGATAGAACTAAGAAAGATTATTTAGAAGTGCTTTAGAAAAAAAATGAAAGTAAAAATGAAATACTATTCTTTTTTTTTTTCAGTGACCCAAGATTCATAGTTCATGTGCCACACCCAGTACTCCATACAATACATGCCCTCCTTAATACCCACCACCTGGCTCACCCACCCACCCCCCTCCATAACCCTCTGTATGTTTCTCAGAGTCCACAGTCTTTCATGGTTCATCTCCCCTTCCGAATTACCCCGATTCACTTTTCCTTCCCTTCCTCTAGAGTCTTCTATTTTATTCCTTATGTTTCACAAGTAAGTGAAACCATATGATAATTGACTTTCTCTGCTTGACTTATTTCACTCAGCATAACCTCCTCCAGACCTGTCTATGTTGATAGAAAAGTTGGGTATTCATCCTTTCTGATGGCTGAATAATATTTCATTGTATATATGGACCACATCTTCTTTATCCATTCATCTGTTGAAGGGCATCTCAGCTTTTTCCACAGTTTGGCAATTGTGGACATTGCTGCTATGAACCTTGGGGTACATATGGCCCTTCTTTTCATTACATCTGTATCTTTGGGGTAAATACCCAATAGTGCAATTGTAGGGTTATAGAGTAACTCTATTTTTAATTTTTTGAGGAATCTCCACACTGTTTCCCAAAGTGGCTGCACCAACTTGCATTCCCACCAATAGAGAAAGAGGGTTTCACTTTCTCCGCATCCTCTCTAACACTTGTTGTTTCCTGTCCTGTTGATTTTGGCCATTCTAACTGGTGTAAGGTGGTATCTCAATGTGGTTTTGATTTGAGTTCCCCTGATGACTCGTGATGATGAACATTTTTTCATGTGTCTGTTAGCCATTTGTATGTCTTCTTTATAGAAGTGTCTTTTCATGTCTTCTGCCCATTTTTTGGCATGATTATCTGTTTTATGGGTGTTGAGTTTGAGAAGTTCTTTATAGATCTTAGATATCAGCCCTTTGTAGTGTCATTTGTGAATATCTTCTCCCATTCCGTGGGTTGCCTCTTTGTTTTGTTGACTGTTTCCTTTGCTGTGCAGAAGCTTTTTATCTTGATGAAGTCCCAAAAGTTCATTTTCACTTTTTGTTTCCTTTGTCTTTGGAGACGTGCCTTGAAAGAAGTTGCTGTGGCCAAAGTCAAAGAGGTTACTGCCTATGTTCTCCTCTAGGATTGTGATAGATTCCGGCCTCATGTTGAGGTCTTTCACCCATTTCGAGTTTATCTTTGTGTATGGTGTGAGAGAATGGTCGAGTTTCATTCTTCTATACATAGCTGTCCAATTTTCCCAGCACCATTTATTGAAGAGACTGTCTTTTTTCCACTGGATATTTTTTCCTGCTTTGTAAAGATTATTTGACCATAGAGTTGAGGGTCCATGTCTGGACTCTCCACTCTGTTCTGTTGGTCTATGTATCTATTTTTATGCCAGTACCATGTTGTCTTGGTAATCACAGCTTTGTAGTAAAGCTTGAAATCAGTATTTCCTTAGCGATTCAGGGTCTTTTCTGGTTCCATACAAATTTTAGGATTGTTTGTTCCAGCACTTTGAAAAATGCCAGTGGAATTTTGATTGGGATGGCATTGAAAGTACAGATTGCTCTGGGCAGTATAGACATTTTTTCAATGTTTATTCTTCTGATCCATGAGCATGGAATGCTTTTCCATCTTTTTGTATCTTCTTCAATTTCTTTCATGAGTCTTCTGTAGTTCCTCGAGTACAGATCCTTTACCTCTTTGGTTAGGTTTATTCCAAGGTATCTTATGGTTCTTAGTGCTATAGCAAATGGAATCGATTCTCTAATTTCCCTTTCTATACCTGATGAATTGGATGTCAAGATTCTCAGCAAGATCCTAGCTAATAGGATCCAACAGTACATTAAAAAGATTATCCACCATGACCAGGTGGGATTTATCCCTGAGATGCAAGGGTGGTTCAACATTCACAAAACAATCAATGTGGTAGAAAAAATCAATAAGAGGAGAAGAACCACATGGTCCTCTCAATTGATGCAGAAAAAGCATTTGACAAAATACAGCATCGATTCCTGATTAAAACTCTTCAAAGTATAGGGATAGAGGGAACATTCTTCAACTTCATAATATCTATCTATGAAAAACCCACAGCGAATATAATTCTCAATGGCGAAAAACTGACAGCCTTCCCATTGGGATCAGGAACATGACAAGGATGCCCACTCTCACCACTGTTGTTCAACATAGTACTAGGAGCCCTAGCAACTGCAATCAGACAACAAAAAGAAATAAAAGTTATTCAAATTGGCCAAGAAGAAGTCAAACTTTCTCTCTTTGGAGATGGCATACTTTATATGGTAAACCCAAAGACCCCACCCCCAAACTACAAGAACTCACACAGCAATTCAGTAATGTGGCAGGATACAAAATCAATCCACAGAAATCAGTTGCTTTCTTACACACTAGCAATGAAAATATAGAAATACTATTCTTAATATGTGACACAGATTTCAAGTTTAGAACTCAAATCAGTATAATTTCAATATGACTTATGAAAGGTTATTCTAAAGGTGCACAAGACTAATTTTTACTGAAGTAGCAGACCACATTTTAAACCAGAATAGACTTTTTTTCCTACATAAGACATTTATAGGATGACTTTGATTTCTTCTGGTGGTTTTCTTTCACAAAAGTTTCCTTGTTCTGCTTTGTAACTCTTCTCATCCTCCCTATCCTCCTTCCCCAAGTACAGACAATACTAATAATCTGCTTTATGCCATGGTAGATTAGTGTAATTTTCTATAATTTTATGTAAATAGAATCATAAACTATATAATCATTTTTTCTGGTTCCTTCATGAAGCATAATTGTTTAAAATTCTTTCATATTGTTCCATGTGTCAATATGTCATTCCATTTTATTGATGAGTAGTGTTTTATTATACTGATATGCCATAATTTGTTTATTCATTAACCTTATTATAGAAAATTTTTAGCTAATAGAGATAAAACTGTTATGAATAGTCTTAAGACTTTGTATAGATGTAAAATTTAATTTCTCTTGAATAAAAGCCAGGATGTAGAATGACTGGATCATTTTTAAGAAACTGACCAACTTTTTTCTCCAAAGTTGCTATACCATTTTACATTTATACCTTTAGTGCTTGAGAGTTAAGTCTTATTTTAAGCTATGCTAAGGCATGGAGAAAATGCTTAGTCTGGGGTTCCTTTTGCCCCACTATGGAGGGAAAACCCTTCTGAACACTCTACTTGATTCCCAATCAGTTAAGAATTTTTCTCCTCTGGGGCACCTGGGTGGCTCAGTGGGTTAAGCCTCTGCCTTCAGCTCAGGTCATGATTTTAGGGTCCTGGGATCAAGTCCCACATTGGGCTCTCTGCTCAGTAGGGAGCCTGCTTCTCCCTCTCTCTCTGCCTGCCTCTCTGCCTGCTTGTGATCTCTCTCTCTCTCTCTCTCTCTCTCTGTCAAATAAGTACATAAAAAATCTTTAAAAAAAGAAGAAAGAGTTTTTCTCCTCTGGCTGATGGGAAGAGAAACTATTCTTGGCTACAAGTGAACTTCTGTGATTGTTCTCTTTTATTCTTCTTGGTGATTTTTCCCCCAGATTCAGATACTTTCCTAATATCCATGCAGTGATTAGCTCTTAACTAGAGACTTGAGGACTCTTGGCAGATGCCCAGTGCTCTTTCTCTGTGCATCTCTTTCTTCTCTAGGTGCTCCATTCTGTGCACTATACCACTTCACACTTCTTAGATGACAAGCTCCATCTTCTCAAGTCAGTGAGACCTCTGGACCCTCCCTTATTTCCTCTCCTGTGTTTGTAAGCACGCAAAAAAATTTCTCCAGGAAAAAAGTTCTGGCAATTGCAGCTCACATATTTTGTTTTAGGGGAAAGAATATAAATATATATATATATTTTTTTAATTACATCTTGGCTAGATGCTGAAGTCTCCATGGTTTTAGTTCTTTCTTTCTTTCTTCCTTCCTTTCTTTCTTTCTTTCTTTCTTTCTTTCTTTCTTTCTTTCTTTCTATCTTTCTTTCTTCCTTTCTTTTTTCTCTTTTCTTTTCTTTCCTTTCTTTCTTTCTATTTCTTTTAAATTACTTGTCTATTTCTGTTACCTGTAGCAAAAGTTGGTGTGGTTGCTGTGTTGAGTTGGAAGTTTTGAGAGTCAGAAGAATCAAGTAAGAGTTCACAGTCTCTTCAAGCACTCACTTTTAGATAATGCTAACACTTGCATTAATATACACCTTAATAGAGTAGGAACCCTATGCAACTCTCTACAGAAGATAAAAAGATGATAGCTTTTTACAGTCATTTCAATTCTTTTTTCTCCAAAGTTGCTATACCATTTTACATTTCTGCCTTTAGTGCTTGACAGTTAGGTCTTATTTTACGCTGTGTTAAGGCATGGAGAAAACACTTAGTTTAACTCTTACAAAAACAGGTCTACTTCAGTGGATCGTACCCTGGCTGTATATTGGAAATGGCTAGATTGGTTTTTAAAGCTAATTGTATCTTGATCCCACCTTTAAATTAAATAAGAATCTCTGGGATTTAGATATCAGCATTAGTGTTCTTTAAAAACTTTCAAGGCAATTTTAATATATGTGAGAACTGAAGTCCTACACTAATCTATTTTGAGAGATTGTGTGTTTGCTTGTGTATCTACATGTGTGTGTATATGTATATTTGTATATCAAGGCTGAAAACAAAAAATGCTATTAAATACAAGTGACATCTTACACCTACTATGAATTTATAGAAAAACAGAAAATGAAATCAGTTGTGCTTGAGTATTTGAAGATACTTTTATTTCACATAGTTTTTATAAGAGCTAATGGGATTTTTCTCTAAGATAAATGGAAGGAAAGGAAATATATATTAGGGAATAATATCATCAAATGCAATAGCATCAAAATCTAGAGAGCACACTCAAAAAGTACAGTATCTGGATTTTAGAAAAAGAAGTGTGTATGTGTTTTGTATCTGTGTATTTGTATTTATGGATGGCAGAGTAAAGAAAATTAGAAGCAAAGAATGACTTGGCTTGCTGGTCCCACTAGTAGAGAATATTGCATTTTATGAGGAGGGGTTTACCCTGTTATTTTGCTAATAAATAGGTATTTACACAAAAATTAAGTCACATAAACATAGATTAATGTCTTAAATGTGATATATTATGATATTTGGTGGTTATGAATATAGTTTAGGATCCATTTTTCCTATTGATTATAAAGCAGTTTTGCAGATTGTCAGAGCTCATGAGAATATACTTAGCTAAATAACAGAAAGTTTGAATGTCAAAGCAAACTACATTTTTGTCTTTGTATATTTATTCAATCATTCATTTATTAAAATAGTAATTATTGAGATATTTATGACATTTAGCTAAGAGTTACATAATATGTTATCCTTTAATATATAATAATTTAGTAAATAATTTGAGAAGGTAATATCACACAGTCTGTTGTCACTAATCTCTATTCAATCATGTTGTTATTATTTCTCAGGACTGATAAGAAAATTTAAATAATGAATAAAGTTAGAAAATAAGTTGCGTTTGTTTTCAATAAATACAAAACGTGCTAGTGTATTGTGATGAGACTTTTTTTTTCAACTTGAACTATGCTCACCTGACTGTGTTAATTTGTGATCTGTTCTTCAACTGAAAAATGTGATGAAATAAACAGTGAAATTTAATGACATATATTCATTACCTACATAAATTATAATTACTAGCATGCAATGGGATTATGTATTTTCTCAGAGAGACTGTAGAAGAATTAGTCTAAACACCCAAAGGTAAAATTTTACCCAGAGCAAGAATTTAAAAGTGAAAGTATCAGCTAATTAAGCTTAATTGTGACAATTTTGAGTGGCTAACTAGCACATGCAATGGAATTCTCTGTTAAATATTGAGGGTGGTGATAATTCTGGGTACACTTTATAAACTTAGAGAAGAGGGTGGCAAGGAAACACACTGAAATACACTGTCTGATATAAAAATTCTGTAAGAGATAACCAAGTTAGATAAGCAGAATAATTTAAGGTAACTGAAAATATCCACTGTTTTATACAACAGAAAATTGTAATTTTAAATATGGCCTAATCAGGCCATCAGGGACACTTACAGAAAACCAGGCTATTAAGTGAGGACTCTATGGTGACAGGTTAAAGCAGGAACTACATAGCCAAGTGTACAAGGGAAGAGTCAATAAGAGGATAATTAGATAGCCTTATCTCTAGCTTTTTTTTAAAGTTATTAACCACATAATGGAACTTCAGCGTACATGTAGTAGACTTTACCTTAAGTTATTCTGTTCTTGTTTTTTCTAAGTATTCTTATTTTGCTTTTCTAACCTAAGCTAATGGTGGACTTAAGAAATAAAATCTCAAATGCTCTTTTTCACGGAAGAAAGGCTGTGTAACTATGGAAAATATTGAATTCATAAAGAAAATTAAGAAATACCTGTCAGAAAACTTTGTATTCTACTTAATATGTTGATTGCTAAGTTGTTTTCAGATAACTTACAATCCTAAAATTCATGTTTAGTACTCCTAAACCTAAATGTATATTTCACCTAAACAACATTATGGTTCAATATGATTTCACCCCAAAAAGTAGAAGAAAATTTAAAAGAAAATAAAACATATCTGTATACACACACACACACACACACACACACACACACACACATATCCAGTATATATATACTGGATACTGTCTGGTTTTAAAAAAAACTATTTTATTATTTTCCCTGAAGGTATTTATAACCCTTTATGGGTACAAACAAATAAAAGTAAAATATCTTAATCTCTAGTTCATTTTCCTAGGTGATCTCACAGAGAAATAGAGGATTAGTATTCAAATTTCAGTAGTCTGATTTTTTTACAATTTTGATTTATTTTAGTTTACTTGTGTAAAAGTATTTTCAAAAATAGTATTTATTTTTAATATTTTCTCTTCCAGGGCCAATTTATTGTTATTTAAACAAATATTTGAATAATACCTCCTACATTAAAGATTATGGAAGGGAAGTGTTAAGAAGGTGGTTAGTAGGAGGTCCCTATGTTTGCCTTGTCTCTCCAAAACAGCTAAATAAATATCAAATTATTCTGAACACCCAAGAAATCAATCTGAAGATTGATAGAACAAACCGCACAACTAGAGGGAGAGAAGAGGTCATACTGTGGAAGGTAAAAGATGTGTGGAGACATGATTTTGGAGAGAAAAGAATCACTGGTGCTGTGGAGGGGAGAAGCCCTGATCATGGAGAGAGAGAGTTCAAGAGAGGGCAGTGCATAGGGGATTACACAAGAAAAACACTTCTTCAAAACTACTGACTGGGAAAATGAAAGAAGGTGGTTATCCTGAGTTTTTATAACCAGAGGAGCTCAACTACTGGTTTTAAAAGTCTGCACTATAGCCAGGTGCAGTGATGTTCCTGCAGAGAAGGAAGGCAGGGATCCAGAAGTAGACAGCGCAATCAGAGGATCACCAGGGGCTCCCTGGGAGGGCCATTTTCCCCCTCCGGGAATGTATCTGAGAGAGGTGGCACTACCTCTCACAGGGGACTGAAGAGCTGACTGGAGCAATCACACTCCCCTGTTCCTTAACATAGGGATAGAGATACCTGCTGAGGGCAGCTAACCTGGATGGAGGTTTTTTGGCTGCATTTCACTATAAACTCCCAAGTTCTGTGCATTCATGCAACTGCCCTTCTGGGACAAACTGGCACCAGTCTCAGCACAGAGAGTCCCTCCCCCAGAGGACCAGTGTGCACCCATGCCATGCTGGGTCCCTGAAGTCTGGAGTTTTGAAATTCAGCTAGCCTACCTGGGATAAAACACAGGTGCTGCAGGCCGATGGCCTGGACACCAACAGGGTGGAAGCAGGTATATGAGGGATGCCTGGGACACATGAAGGGAGATTATTCACTCTTCTGTGAGGGTGTCCCAGGCAACAGAGTGTGTGAACTCCCCTCTTCTAAGATGAGGGAGAGGGCTGGTGTCCATTTTTCTCTCCCACCCATCACCATGGGCTGATTTCAGTGAATAGCACAGTGCCAACAGTGGTGACCTAAGCTGTTTACACCAAGCCCTGTAGCCCTGCACTCTGCAGATGCTTCTTTACTAGGGCAAGTGTGCCTGAGAACCAGAGAAGCAGGCCCATCCCCCAGAAGATGAATACAAACCCCCTGCATGCACCAAGTCTACTGACCGTAAAGGTGCAAAATTTCAGTTCTAGTGGATATAGGATCAGGTCTCTTTTAATAGACCAGAGCACACCTGCTTAAAACTTGCCACACATTGGCAAAGGTCCAAACACTCCACTTCAGGTAAGGAGAAATCTTCAGAGGACTAACCTCAGGGAAAGAGCAGCCAACGCACAGCAGCAGAGTACACACAGCATACACCAGAAATACTTCTTTAAGTGCCAGACTCTGGACAGCATATGACTTCTTTTTCATAAAACCATTACTCTCAGGAGCAGAAAACCTAACAGGCTTTCATAAACCAGAGGAGAAAAGAGAGACGTAGACAAAATGCCAAGACAGAGGAATTCATTCCAAAAGAAAGAATAAGAAAAAGTCACAGCCAGGGGTCTAATCAAAACAGATATAAGTAATATGCCTGATCCAGAATTTACAACAACAATCATAAGGATACTAGATGGGCCTGAGAAAAGCATAGAAGATGCCATGGAGTCCCTTATAGTAGAGATAAAAGACCTAAAAACAGCCAAATTAAAAAGTGCTATAACTGAAATGCAAAACCAAACACATTCTTTTTTTGTGCACAAGGGACGTTCTCCAGAATAGGTCACATACTGGGTCACAAATCAGACCTCAACAAATAAAAAATACTGAGACCATACCAAGAAAATTTTCTGACCACAATGCTATGAAATTTGAAGTCAACCACAAGAAAAAAATTGGGAAGACCACGGAAACAAATGAAAATGAAAACACAGTGGTTCAAACCTCTGGGATGAAGCAAAAGTGGACATAGGGGGAAGTATATAGCTATACAGGTGCACCTCCAGAATCAAGAAAAACCCCAAATATACAACTCAACCTTATACCTAAAGGAGCTAGAAAAAGAATAACAATGAAGTCTAAATCCAGCAGAAGGGAAATAATAAATATTAGAGCAAAAATAAATGATATGGAAACAAACAAAAACTACAACAGATCAATGAACTAGGAGCTTGTTTTCTGAAAGAATTAATTAAATTGATAAAACTCCAGTCAGACTTTTCAAAAACGAGAAAGAAATGATGCAAATAAAAAAAAATCACCAATGACAGAGGAGAGACCACAAACAACACCACAGAAATACAAACAATTATAACAGAATATAATGAAAAATTATATGCCAACAAATTGGGCAATCTAGAAGGAATGGATAAAATTCCTAGAAATGTGTTAACTAACAAAAGTTAAACAGAGGGGCACCTGGATGGCTCAGTGGGTTAAAGCCTCTGCCTTCGGCTCAGGTCATGATCTCAGGGTCCTGGGATCGAGCCCCGCATCGGGCTCTCTGCTCAGCAGGGAGCCTGCTTCCTCCTCTCTCTCTGCTTGCCTCTCTGCCTACTTGTAATCTCTCTGTAAAATAAATAAATAAAATCTTTAAAAAAAAAAAAAAGTTAAACAGGAAGATACATAAAATTGAACAGACCAGCAAAATTGATAGCCAGCAAAGAAATTGAATCAGTAATCAAAAGCCTCCCCCAAAACAAGAGTCCAGGGCCACATGGCTTCTCAGGCGGAATTCTACCAAACATTTAAAGAAGAGTTAGTACGTATTTTTCTCAAACTCTTCCAAAAAATAGAAATGGAAGGAAAACTTCCAAACTCATTCTATGAAACCAGCATTACTTGATTTGAAAACCAAAGATCCCACTGAAAAGGAGAATTATAGGTCAATATCCATGATGAACATAGGTGCAAAAATTCTCAATAAAATATTAGCAAATTGAATCCAACAGTACATTAAAAGAATCATTCACAGCAATCAAGTGGCATTTATTCCTGGGCTGTAAGAATGATTCAGTATTCACAAATTGATCAAAGTGAAAAGCCACATTAATAAAAGACAGAATAAAAACTAGATGATCCTCTCAATAAATGCAGAAAAAAAACATTTTACAAAGTATAGCATCCATTCTTGTTAAAAACTCTCAACAAAGTAGGTTTAGGGGGAAGACACCTCAACATGATAAAGGCCATATGTGAAAGATCCAAAACTAATATAATCCTCAGTGGGAAAAAACTGAGAGCTTTTCCTCTATGGTCAGGAACAAGACAAGGATATCCACTCTCACCATTGTTATTTAACATAGTACAGAAAATAATCAAATAACAACAACAAAATAAAAGGCCTCTAAATGAGTAAGGAAGAAGTCAAACTTTCACTATTCACAGATGACATGATAATCTATGTAGAAAAGCCTGAAGAGTCCACCAAAAAATTGCTAGAACTGATTCATGAATTCAATAAAGTTGCAGGATACAAAATCAATGTACAGAAATCTGTTGCATTTCTATACACCAGTAATGAAACTGCAGAAATAGAAATCAGTTGCACCAAAAAATATAAGATACCTAGAAGTAAACCCTAATAGGTTAAAATTCTGTACTTTGAAAACTACAAAACACTTATAAAAGAAATTGAAGGTGACAAAAAGAAATGGAAAAACATCCCATGCTCATGGATTGGAAGAACAAATATTATTCAAATATCTAACTATTCAAACCCATCTACACATTTATGCCAATCCCTATCAAAATACCACCAGCATTTGTCATAGAGTTAGAACAAATGATCCTAAAATTATATGGAATCACAATAGACCCTGAATAGCCAAAACAATCCTGAAAAAGAAAAATAAAGCTGGAGGCATCATTATTCTGGACTCCAGGCTATTTTATAAAGTTCTAGTCATCAAGACAGTATGGTACTGGCACAAAAACAAACATAGATTAATCGAATAGAATAGAAAACCCAGAAATAGACCTACAACTATATGGTCAACTAATCTCTGACAAAGAAGGAAAGAATATTCAGTGGAAAAAAGGCAGTCTCTTCAAAAACTGGTGTTGGGAAAACTGGACAGCAACATGCAGAAGAATGAAATTGGACCACTTTCTTACACCATACACAAAAAATTAAATTCAAAATGGATGAAAGACCTAAGTGTGAGATGAGAAACCATCCAAAGCCTAGAGGAGAACACGGGCAGCAACCTCTTTCACATCGGCTGTAGCAACTACACAGGTCTCCTGAGGCAAGGGAAACAAAAGCAAAATGAACTATTGGGACTTCATCAAAATAAAAAAGCTTCTGTACAGTGAAGGAGACAATCAATAACCTAAAAGACAGCCTTCAGAATGGGAGAAGATATTTATAAATGACGTATTGGATAAAGGTTTAGTATCCAAAATCTATTAAGAGTTGTCAAGCTCGACATCCAAAAAACAAAACAAATAATTCCATTGAAATATGGACAGAAGACATGAACAGACATTTTCTGAAGAAAACATATAGATGGCTAACAGACACATGAAAAGATGCTCAACATCACTCATCATCAGGGAAATACAAATCAAAACTACAATGAGATATCACCTCATTGTTGGAATGGCTAAAATTAACAACACAGGAAACAACAGATGTTGGCAAGGATGTGGAGAAAGGAAAAACTTCTTATTCTCTTGGTAGGAATGCAAACTGGTGCAGTCACTCTGGAAAACAGTATGGAGGTTCCTCGAAAAGTTAATAATAGAACTACCCTATAACCTAGCAATTGCCTTACTAGGTTTTACCCAAAGGATACAAAAATACCTAGTTCAAAGGGACATGTGCACCTGAATGTTTATAGAAGCATTATCAACAATAGCCAGATTATGGAAAGAGCCCAAATGTCTATCGACTAATGCATGGATGAAAAGAGGTGGAATATATACACAACATAATATTATTACCCAGACATCAAAAAGAATGAAATCTTGCCATTTGCAATGATGTTGATGGAGCTAGAGTATATTATGCTAAGCAAAATAAGTCAGTCAGAGAAAGGTAAATACCATATGATTTCACTCATATGTGGAATTTAAGAAGCAAAATAGATGAACATAGGGGAAGGGGAACAAAAAGAGAGGAAAGCAAACCATAGGAGATTCTTTACTATAGAGAACAAACTAAGGGTGGAGGGAGGGAGGTGGACGGGGGATGGGCTAAATGGGTGATGGGTATTAAGGAGGGCGCTTGTTATGATGAGCACTGGGTATTGTATGTAAGTGATGAATCACTAGCTTCTACTACTCCTGAAACTAACATCACACTGTATGTTAACTAACCGGGATTTAAATAAAAACTTGAAACATTAAAAAAAATGCAAACAACAAGAAAGTATGAAGGATTACAAATATGTTTTATGATTTCATTTATAAAAATACAACCATTTAGATTATTATCAAACTAAGATAAAAACCCGAAAAAGTCTACCAGATGACCTCACTCATAAGTAAATACAGAAAAATGAAATATATACTAACAAAGAATTCATCACCATATTTCAAGAATGATAAAACATGACCAAAATGGTTCAATGAAGTGATGCAAAGATAATGAAATATTAGGCAAACTAGTTATATACTAACCAAATGAATAAGTGATTAAAAATTATCTTCAGATATGTTAAAAATGCATGATACATTTTAGCATCCACTTATGGTTATATATAATGAAATAGAAATAAGAATAGGGGTGCCTAGGTGGCTCAGTCAGTTAAGTGTCTTTTGATATCAGCTCAGGTCATGATCTCAGGTTGAAGACATTGAGCCCCGGGTCTGGCTCTGTGCTGTGTATGAGAAGGTAAGGGGAGGGAAGGGAAGGGAAGGGAGGGAAGGGAAGGGAAAAGGAAGGGAAGAGGACAGGGAAGGGAAGGGAAAAGAAAAAAGAGTAGATTGATATTTTGTTAATGTTAAAAACAAAAGTTATAGTAATTGATGATGTAAGAAACATTTACTTTATTGTCTGGAACAATATACTGATCCCAATTTTCACCAATGTTTTTAAGTGTTATTCAAAAAATACTGAGCAAAAAAACTACTTATAAGAAAAAGTATAAAATATAGGAATAGGAAGGAAATATTATTGTTTAGATATTATGTACTTTTGTCCCTGGAAAGACCAAAAGAATCAACTAAAATTTTTGAAAATAGTAAGGGAATTCAGGAAGATTGGTGAGTTTCAAAAATCAATGACTTACCCATGTATGATTGGTGACCAATATGAAAAAAAAAAAGGAATAGTTTACATTTGGTAGTATTGGACAAAATAAGACAGATCTATCCCTCCACCAAGGGTGGGGGGAAGAAAAGGAGGTATATGATTGAAGGCAGCAGAGTACTAACAATGTAATGAAGAAGTATGGACCTAGGTTCAGGGGAAGGAAATTCAGGGAGCTTAGCTGAACATTTGGGACTGCTTCAAGGACTTTTTTGTTTTCTTTTTTTGAAGCATTCACGAAATGTTGGACTTCTTCCGACAACAAGGTTTTTAAAAGCATAAAATAAAATGTAGAATATTAAAGGAAATATATCATGTTAGCAATATTTTTTCAAATTATACTTTTAATGATGATCAATGATAAATATGTTTATTAATACATTTGATAAAGCTCTCATTAAAAACAATAAAATCTATCTTAAGCTATATAAGCTATGTAGATGAACTACATCTAAGTCAATGACTAGCAGACTGGATAAAAACAAAACAAAAGAACAAAACAACTATAAAAAACATACATAAAAGGATGAAAAAACTTAAACTACAAAACAATAACAAACGGAGAGATGATACAATATACTGGTAACAGATAAGGTAGATTTAAGGTTAAAACTGGATACTGTAGAAAGGAGGGACATGTCCTGATGATAAAATGGGAGTGCTACCAGGAAGATAGAGCAATCTTTAATTTCTAAGCTCCTAATAGGCCAAAATATGTAAAGAATAAAAATGACAAAACTAAAGAAAAATGAATATAATAGTGAAACACTATGATAATGGAAGATTTGTACACAAATTTATCCGTAAATTATATAAAAGTAGCAAGGAATAGAAATTTTTTTAATGAGCAAAATATTTAAGCAGTAACTTCAAAACTGAAGATGTTCAATGACCAATTAACATGGGAAATCACACTTATTAGTATAAGAACAATGTAAAGTAGTACCCCATACAATATGACTTTATATCCATCAAAAAGGACAAAATTCTAAAAAAAAAAAAAAAGATAAAATTCTAAGGATTAAACAATCCCAAGTTGTACTGAGGGTATGAAATACTAGAATTTTCTTTTTTTTTTAAGTTTTTATTTATTTATTTGACACAGAGAGAGAGATCAGATCACAAGTAGGCAGAGAGGCAGGCAGAGAGAGGAGGAAGCGGGCTCCCCACCGAGCAGGGAGCCTGATGCAGGCCTGGATCCCAGGACCCTGAGATCATGACCTGAGCCAAAGGCAGAGGCTTTAACCCACTGAGCCACCCAGGTGCCCAATACTAGATTTTCTTAACTGCCTTAAGGTGGTATAAACTGTTGCAACTACATTGGGAAACTATTTTGCAGTATTTACTAAATGTTAAAGTGTCGGTGCCCCATGAACCAGGCTTTCACTTCTATATATGAACCAAACAGAAATCTGTACATATGTACACTAAGGGACATATACACACTTTTCAAAGTGCCCTTATTTGTTATAGTTGTAAACTGAAATCAAAATGTACATCAACGACAGAATGAAGAAAGTTATAAATGAACCACTGCTGTATTAGTAAGAGTGAATTGCACATATGAAGAAATGTTGCACAAAAATAGACAAACATAAAAGGTGGTTAATGCAGGGTTCTATTAATACAACAATCAAAAACAAGAAAAATGATCTATGGTTTTAAGTCAGAATATGGTAATTTAAAGAAAGACAATACAAAAGCTGAATAATTTCTCATTTATTTACATATATCTTTACATGAAAAATGCTTTAAAATGACATAACATTTCTTTAGCCACAGAGCCATTATAGTTGACAAATTAATTTTTTTTTTTTTTTTAGTGTTTAGTTCAAGTCACAGGAAAAAAAAATTCATTTTGGGGACCTCTTATGGTGACCTTCCACCTTCACTGTGTATACACAATTTTTAAGTATTTACTATGTCAAGTCCATTTTAGCACTGATGATGACTGTTTTTCCTGTGAGCATTTTAAGAGAGGCCTTTTGAAATGTCAATTTGTGCTTGTGTTGTGAGATACAGCATTTTTCTTGACTATGGGCTACGAACTACTGGCTCTTCTGCCTTCACTGATTATCTACCATCCTTGAACAAGACTAATGATCAAACAAGATAGACAAAATGGACAAACATGGAAAAACTAGTTAATGGAAAAGCCTACATGTCTTATGTCAGAATTACTCTCCCAATGTTGTTCTGGACAGTGTCTTTGAAGCCTGTATGAGCATACTTGTCAGCATGTGCTGATTCAGTTGCGTCCCTGATTACAAGAATAAAAGCATGCAGTTGAGAAAGGTTATGTCCTAGAGATTTCTTTAAAAGATTGTCTATTCCTTGCCCTAGTTTTTGAGACCTGAAATTGAACTTGAAATTTCAGTAACAGCAAATGTACAAAAATAAAATTTTAGAACAGATAAAATACGCTGTATGTATTGTGATATTGCTAAATGCAATTCACTTTATCAGTAAATAAATTTCATCTGAATATGATCCATGAAGAGTTTGTAAACAACTACAAACCCCGTGTAAGACATTATTTCATCTAAAATGTCATTTCAGTGCACAAGTTGTCTAGGATCAAATGCCTAGCATGGTTTTGAGTGAAATATCATGTTTAGCTATCCTTGTTTTTGCTATTTTACTACATAACCTCTCATAAGATCCTGAAACTGCCAACTGTTATTACTTCACAGTTGGTTTTTGAAGCAATGAGTTTCTACTGCTTTGTTGTTTTTTTTTAGGAATGCAAGTTTCAAAATATATAACTTTAACATTCATTGATATTCTCATTTGTCTATTCAATAACTATTTAATGGATTCCTTATATGGACTAAAGAAAGCTAGTACTTCATTCCAGTGATATTTTTATAATAAACATTATATTGTTATTAATAAATATTGATTAGAATTATTGCTTCGATATATTAATTATATTTATTAATATACAATGTTTTGATATAAATACCAGCTAGTTCAGTCTTTAAATGTCTAGAGATCACAAAATAGCTAAAACATAATACTGACATTTTCTTTTATATGCATATGTTTGTGTATGTCTGTATACAAATATATGTATGTATAGCAATTGACTTTTAAATAAGTTTTAATAGCAACATAATATTTTGTAGGGCCACTTGAAGCAGTCCAACTTTACAATACTTGATAACAATATCTGGGATTCAAGGAATGTAGATTGAATTTGAATATTTAGAAAGCCTTTAATTCCTACCTGAGAAACCAGGAATTGATTGTAATTCACTGAAAATTACTATAAATTCTTAATTTAATGAAATGATGAAATCAGCAATATATTATAGACACACAGAGATAAAGGATTTAGTGCTAATGCAAGGAAAGGCAGGAGAGATTTAGAATTATTGTGATATAGATTGAAATTATGTAAGTAGTTTGAGTGTCCCAAAACATAATAAAGTAAAAGAGAATAAAGACAGAAGTCTAAATCTATATTAAATACATATCTAGAGAAAAGTAAATCCTTTAGTTTGTAATCCTCATTTGTCAAAAGAGCACAATTCATGACATCAGTTTTTCTCCCTCTGCTTTTTAGTGAGATGTGTTTTCTTACTGTTTCTAAGGATTAAATAAAATATACAGTATCCAGGAAAAGGAAGTAGATGAGTCATTTATACTTTAGGAGTCGTTTTCCTTATTTTGTAACTATTATTGATCACTATATCAAGTTGGAGTTAATATATTTCCTAAATATATAAAATAATGTGTTTTATTACTCAGAAATAATATAGTTTTGTGGATAACTGTATTCTAGTGCTTACTTAGAGTACTAATTGGCTTGTGTACCTGTGATATAGACTTTAATCCTTTATTCATGCCTAATATTATCTTTTCAACCTAACAAAAATACTACATTCACTTCTGAGATTACATTATGTTTGCCCTCACTTACTAGCTGTTTGTGCTTAAGAATTTTCTTTTTGCTATGTATTATTAAAACACAAAAGTTCTTGAGCCAAGTTGCCTGGATTCAAAATCTGGCTCTGCCATCTATTATCTGGGCAACCCCTGACAAGTTTCTTAAACTCTCTGTGCCTCAGTCGTGTTATCTTTAACCCAGAGATAGTGCTCATAGCAAATTAATGGAATCGATATGAAAATTAAAAGAAAAAATATACCTAAAGCCACTTAGAACAGTGATAAACATGTTGAATATACTTAATAAATGTTAGATTTTTTAAGTTTACCTTCTATAAAGTCACTCTTTTTGTTTGACCCTTTAATTTGGTAAAAAAAAGTTGTCAAAATTTAAAAAGTTTTATTTTGTGAAAAATTTTACAACAGTTTTCTGATGGGAAATTTCTCATAAGTGAAACTCAGATGTCAAAGAACTTTTCCTATTTTTTTTTATATCTTATCATGGACCCTAATGTGTAAGGGTCCATTATTTGAACAGGATCCAAATATATTAATCCATCACTTAAGGATTATCTGGGATATTTTTGCACTTGAGGACTTGAAGCATGATTTGCTTTTGGATCATACTACATTTGATGTACAGCCTTCATTAAATGGTTTTCCACTGAATTAAAAATATATATGAAATATTATAATCTCAAGTTAATGATGGTAAGATTTTTTAAAGGAAGTGTTTAAAGGGCACTTTCCTGAATTAAGGCACTGAGAAAAGAAAGCAATAGATCACTTTAAAAAGGTATTTAAGTTTTTTAAACTCAATCTCCCAATTAAAAACCATTCACTTGAGCTTTTATTCCTTCCACTAAGACATAATTACAATTTTGTGATGAAACTAAAATGTTTTAATACTAGTCCTCCAAAAAAGCATAGGTAACAGAGCAAAGAAGTCCATGGTGAAAATTTTTAAGATGCTTTTTATAGTAATTCAATGAGCTATAAGTTATCCTAGTATGAATATTTTAATTTCAATTTTCACATATTATAAGAAATTCATTATTGGCAAAATATGAAATACTTTTGAAATTTCTAAATAAGGTTAATTAGAAAAATTATATTCATAAATTTAACTTCATACTTGGACATGTAAGTTACTGATCACTTTTTAATGTCTGATATTATGAAGATGATAAATAATTCCAAAATATTATAATAAAGACAAAATGATATAATACTTTTCTCACTGTTTTGATCATTTTAGGCAGATAAATAAAAGTTTACCAGTTAGAGAAGATAATCAACTACTAAATTTTCAACAAATGTATTCAATAATAACTTATTTCAATGATCTGCCACTGCATAAAATAAGTTATTTTTTTCTATAAGCTATGAATTTGTTTCACACTTTTTTTGGAAATAAAAGTCCCTAAATTCTATAACTTCAAGTTCCCCAGAAATTGTTATTTTGTTTATAACCATCATTGCCAAGCTATTCAATATATAAATAGATTTTATTCCTTATGGAGCATTTCTTTACTTTCTCTTTGATTGACAGATACAAACAGAAGATCAAATAAATTTGATTTCTGTACCAGTAAGTGGTCATATACACCTCATTTTGTAAGACACATCTGCAGAAGTTCACCTTAAAATTTGTAGGAAATGTTTATAGCAAACAAACCCCACAGTGCCTGTGACAATTGAAAAACAAGACAAACATAGCAAATCAATTTTCTGAAAGTGAAGAATATGTTAATTTCTCCTCAATCATGTTTGACTACTGACAAATTGAAATCCTGGAGGTATGATCTTGACCTATAATCTTTTAGCTAGATCTAGTTAATGCTCTGCTTTACAGCCTTTGTTTATTTTATACAAATTTTACCATTTTATCTGGAAGAAATTTGTCCTAAGATCTTAATTTTGCTTCAATTTTAAAATTGCTCCCAGGTGAATCCTCAAGTATAATACAATTATATAATAAAAATATAATTATAATTATTCTTGTATAATATAATTATACACACATAATGCATGTTGAATATTTTTAAAGTAAAATAAAACAAATTATATATATGATATATGTATCATTTCATATAATATGTATATCATAGAGTTGATTGTGACTCTTGTGAATGAGCATTTTTTAGAAACATAGCAGATAGATTAAAATTTTACTTCTCCACACTTATTATTGTATAGTTAAAATTTCAACTGTCTCTAAGTAGAATATGCATGTATCACTATATTGATAAAGGAAAAAGGTAACAAGTGTCTTATATAAAAACTCCACCAGAGATTCTTATATAGTTCTTGTTACCTGTGTAAATACTGCATCAGATTTTATCTTTTTAAGTACCTCTTAGCCATGAGAAGGTATATATGTGGGTCGACAGTGGCTAAAACTTGTTGCTGATTGTAGTAAAGACCACTGGTAATTATTTAGTCTATTTTTTCTTATTTGAGTATGGTTAACACACAATTTTACATTAGTTACAGGTATACAACTTAGTGATTTGACAAGTTTATACATTATGCTATCTTCACCACAAGTGTAGCTACATCACTATTACAATCTTATTGACTGTATTCTTATGCTGTGCCTTTTATTCCCCTGATTTATTCATTCCATAACTGGAAGTCTGTATCTCCCTCTCCACTTCATCCATTTTGCCCACTGTCTACCTGCCTCCCCTTTGACAATGATTTGTTTATTCTCTATATTTATAGTGTTGATTCTATTTATTTATTAATTTTTTAGAATACACATGAGTGAATTCATGGTAATTGTCTTTCTCAATCTGACTTATTTCACTTAGTATTATACCTTGTAAGTCCATACATGGTCCCTCAAATGACACAATTTCATCCCTTTTCATGGCTGTGTAATATTGCATGACCGTGTGTGTGTGTGTGTGTGTGTGTGTGTACACACACGTGTGCGTGTGGGTTCACCACATTTTCTTTACCCATTTATCTATTGATGGATACCCTTGTTGCTTCCATATCTTGGCTATTGTAAATAATGTTGTAATAAATACACAGGTGCATATATCATATATATTAGTGTTTTTGTTTCTTTTGGGTAAATACCCAGTAGCAGGATTATTGGATTATATGGTATTTCTATTCTTAATTTTTTGAGGAAGCTCAATACCATTTCCACCAATTTACATTTCAACCAACAGTGCACAAGTGTTCTTTTTTCTCCATATCCTAACACTTCTTATTTCTTGTCATTTTGATATTAGCCATTCTAACTGGTATCATGTGATATCTCACTGTAATTTTGATTTGCATTTCTCTGGTGATTAGGGAGATTGAGCATTTTTTCATGTGTCTTTTGGCCATCTGGATGTCTTCTTTGGAAAAATGTCTATTCAGGTCCTCTGCTCGTTTTTTAATCAGATTGTTTGGGGGTTTCGGTGCTAGCTGTGTAAGTTCCTTATATATTTTGGATATTAACCCCTTACTGGATATGTCATTTGCAAATATCTTCTCCCATTCTGTAGGTTGTCTTTTCATTTTGTTGACAGCTTCTACTGGTGATTCTGATTTAAAAAATATTCATTGAAGAATTGTTTTCTTAAAAAGAATTAAGTTTAGGGGCACCTAGGTGGCTCAGTGGGTTAAGCATCTGCCTTTTGCTCAGGTCATGATCTCAGGGTCCTGGGATCGAGCCCCATATCAGGCTCCTGCTCAGCAGGGAGCCTACTTCCCCTTCACACTCTGCCTGCCTACTTGTGATCTCTCTCCTTTCTATCAAATAAATAAATAAAATCTTTAAAAAAAGAATTAAGTTTGCACTGATAATTGGTGGTATTTTATTCTAGTTAAATATATTCTTTCCCTCTATTTTATTAAGAAAGACATACCCTGATAACTGTCCATATAAGTAAAATTCTTGCTCTTAGTCTATCCCAAGTCCTGGCATTTTTGTTTATCTTGCTGATTGTTTGTGTGCTATAAATGTTGGTCTTTAGCACAAAGCCATCTATGATCCTAGTGGATATTCCAGATTTCTGAGTCTTAGTCTCAAAAGATTCAACATTGACATCCATTAAATTTGCCCTTCATCAAGCAACATGGCCACTTATGTGTCAGTATTTGCTTATTTATGAATCTAAGGCAAATATGAATTATAGAACCAAGATTCAAAGAAAAATAATTGATGATTAAAAAGATGAAAGTATTTTATATGTAAGTAATGCAAAAAAAGAATAGATTCCTTGAAACAATGAAACTTTTTGTAAAATAATACTTTTGTGTCCCCATATTTTAAAATGTATTTTCAGAGCATAGTGGTTAATATTTGGGTTCCTGAACTGCAAGTGCCTGAGTTCAAATTTTACTTCTACTTCCTTGGATTGCTACTCCTTTGAGCCAGTTACTTAAGCTGTATGTGCCTCAGATATCAGCTATAAGATGGGTAATTCATGTGGAAGAGTATCTGGCAAACAAAACATTTAGCCATTTATATAATTGGGAAATAATGTTAAAGGCTTAACTGTTAATTTATATAATAATGCACATATTAGTGAGAAAACAGTTTTCCCTTTAGCAAAACTCAGAGTGCCTGCATGGAGTATTTCTAATACCCTCTACTGTAAACTAGCCTTTCAAAAAAAGAAAAAAGAGAGAGATTCCTCTATGCTTTTTAAATTAATAGCCAATTAAAGAAGTGCTAAATCAAAATAATAAGGGACTAAGCAAAAAAGAAATGAGTTAAAAAATGCAATAAGATGAATTAGATTTTTAAAAAGTTGCCTATAGCAAACAGCAAAAAGGAAAGAAGAAACAAAGCAAAGACAATCCAAGTTGGTATAATAAGCCAAAAGAAACAATGTAGAAAGTGAACTACAAAAGAAAAGGAATAAACAAAGTTTGTATTTTTGTTTCTTGTCATTATAAATTTAGCTAGATTATATGATTTATGATAAACTTTACGAGTCATATACTTGCACATATTTAAGCCTTATTGCCTTCTTAACACTCTGAGGCACCTCTGGAATTCTCTTATATTTTATAAAATAAAATAATTAATAATGGTGGTTTCCCTATACATTATTTTAATCTGACATATGCAACATAAAAATAATGAATATTTTTCAAATGAATATTTTAGAAAAGAATAGGATTTCAGTACCACTTTTATCACAATACAGTGAACTTCATTAGTGGAATATGTTGAAAAGTTTAGTTAGTAAGAAACTCTTGAGATGTCTATGAATTGACCATTTGCTCCAAGTTCATGACATTATCCTAATATTACATTGATAGAATCCTTTTGTTATTGTCAGTGCCAGAAGGTTGAAGAGCTGATTAACTGGTCTACATTTTCTTCTTAGGAGTTTCTTCTCATTGCCAAGATCATTAGGTGGTTGGAATTATTTTAATATCCCCACAACCTCCTACTTTCCCCTATTCTGTCATTGTATTATATTTGCCAATGCCCTGGTGAAATAAATGTATTTATAACCGAAACACAATAACATTTTGTCTTCATTAATACTTCAACTGACTACATTCGAAAAGCCTGGAGAATGGATTCTTGGACAGAATTCTATTACCACTTTTTAAATAGTAATGTATATACCAGCCTATTCTCAAAACTGAGATTATTGATGAGTCTAGAGTATTTTTTCATTTTTGTAGTTCCAGGGTATCCTTCAGTAACAAAGTTATAAATGCACCTCTCAGTGAATGTGTGCATCAATGAATCAATAAATGAATGATTGGATGAGGAAATAATTCATTTATGAATAAATATTTGCACAGCATCTATCACACTTGCATTGATTGCTCTAGGCCCTGTGAATATAGTGGTGCATAAGACCAAAAAAAGATATACTTACATAGAACTTGTGATCTATGGTTTTCTTTCTCAACCAAACCCCTTGTCCTTCTCTGTACTTCTGAATATCCTTGTTCTCATAAAGTTCATTTTCCATTGAGTTGTCCTGGTTTAACCTTAGAAACACATACTCTCTCAGACATACTAGGTCAAATGTTCAGTTATACTGCTAGAAATTTGTCATTTTTTCATTTGTTTTGAGTTAATTGCTCAGATAAGACAGCTGAGGGGAAAAAATAGAAAAAAGTTTTATCTTGGCCTAAAATTTAAGTGCCACTTAGTGTTTAGGGAGGGGGGTATAATTCAGAGATAGGTAAGTTTCAGTCAATTTTATTTTCATTCTCAGGCTGCTGATACTCCTACTGATATCCGTAAAAGATTGAACTTCCTCATTGCTTAAGCAGTTTGGATTTTAAAGATAATATACATGAAACATTTGGGGAAAAAAATCACATTGATTTGCTCCAATTACTTTAAATGTTAAAAGCTCAGTGCTTAGATGAGCAATACCTGCCTCCTCAATCAGGATAGAACCCGACAGAAGTAGAATAAAAGTTTTAATGTTACTCTGTTGGCAGGTGGTTGGGGGTGGCACTATTGAAATAAAACTTTGGTTTCAATTATTCAAGTTTTGAATTTAAATTGAAAGATACATAGAAGCAAGAATGTGATTTTTAAATGAGAAATATGGTCTATGAACATAATTTTAACTTATTCCCATCTCTAATAATTATTTAAACTTGTAAACCAAGACTGCAAATAGCATGGGCCCCAGGTTCAGAGTCTAACATCTATAAAGGAAAAAATAAATAAATAAATTGAGATAGGTAAGCACTGTGTACACTTCAAAGTAAACATATCATATTTCTAGAATCCTAGAATTCTGAAGTTCTTTGACATAAGGTACTTCCATTAGGGTCTGAAAAATTATGTGGACACAGCTTTTAGTGAAAGTTAAATTTTACACCGCTAGATTTAAAAATGAGTATGTTGTTAAGTGTTAACTCTGAATGGTCATAATAATTGAGATGCTGGAAGTGACTGAGAAGTATTTAATCTGAATCAGTTCTCCAGAAAATAGAATTCAAGTAGGAATGAGGACTGAGAATACCTTGAACCATCTGAATTAGCTAAGATACTAGTTGTCCACAATTGTGTATTTTAAGTAGAACTAAGTGTTTTTATTATTACTTTTTTTTTCTTTAACCAAGAATCAGAAGGCATACACCATCAGCTGTCCTAATTTCAGAGCCTCATATCCTTGGCGTGAAAGGGCTTTCAAATACTCATGTGTGCTTATAGATGGTGAGACTTGAAGTGATGTGAAGAATCGTTGGTATGGGGTGGAATAAACATTTACCTGTGAGTTTCACATAAATTTTGCCCTGAAATCTTTACTTATCTGTAAGGAGGTCAAAATTTAGAAAACCTACTACGAATAACCTAGTAGATTTCCTTTTTTTTTTTTTTTTTTTTTTTTTTTTTTGTAAGGGCTTGAACTTGAAATCACTTTGGAAACATCCCTTGTTTCAGGAAAACAAAGCAAAACATTTGTATAGTATTTCAAAATCCTTTTGCCCTGCCATTTACTTTAGTTAAGTGAGTGGTGACCAGTTTCATATAAACTTTGCCTAGTTTTGTGCAAGTAAAATTGTACAGTGCTTTACTTAGACCAGGCCATTTCCCTTTGGGGCTGCTTCATGCAAGAATGGCATGCCAGGGACTCCACTCTATACACTTGTATGCATTTGCAGCCAAAAAACAAGAGCATTTAATCCCCATGGAGATGTTAACACCTTTGATAATGAGTACTGATGGGTAAATTCTTCCCTCCTTTCTTCCCTGGGTAGATGGTTGTGAAATACTTTTCATGAAACTGCTTGTAAGACTCAGACAGGATAGAAAACTATTCACCCACAGGAATGCAAACTCTGTATCACCTCTTAATACTTTCTCTCCATCTCTGTTTTCTTCCCCAGGCCTTTATTCCTGCTCCCTTAGATAACATTCCCAAATAAACTACTGCAGACAAGTATTTTTCCTTAGGGCCTACTTTCAGGGAACTTGGGCTAGGAAAATAAGCGTATTAATGTAATTTTTAGTTATGCATAGGTAAACAGAATATTTACTGCTAAAAAAAAAGATATGGCAACAACAAAAAAAGAAATGATGCATTTTTACATTCTGGGTTACCATGGGAGAAAATGTTACATATGTGAAGATGTAGACAATGGGCAGATTAGGGCATACATATAATTACTGTCTGCTTCTCTTGACTGAACTGACCTTCTCTGGTCACAGGATGGCTTATAAATTAATACATTTATTTTATGTAACTTTTAGTAGTTTCTGTAGGAATGGTGAAGCCCATCATTTAATGAGATACTTAGACCACTATGGGCAAAGACAAGACTGTATTGTAGCTTAGGTAAAAATGTTTGGCAGAAAATTGTCAAGTCATTCATTTTGCCATTTTCTGATGGACCACAGCAAGCCTCAAAAGCTTTTTGGCTGTTTGGTAACTACTAGCCACATGTGTCTATTAAGCACTTAAAACAAAAGAGCCAGAATTGAAACATGCTCTGAGTGTAAAATTACATTCAAATATTGGTAAAGCTACTTGAAGGATTTTTTTTTCCACCTTTCTTATAGGTTTGACCTTTTTCAAACAAAAATGTGGGAATGTTTTTTTAAATGCAAATTAAAAAATAAGGAAAATGAAAACAGAAAGCTAAAACTGATTACATACATTAGATAAGAAAATCATAAAAAATTAGTGTCAAGACTACTGAGGGGAACACAGTGCTATAGCTAAGAAATACTGTGTTCTCTCTTAGGTTTTATCATTTGCTTTTTTACCATAAAACTATATATTGATGTGTTTACTATAAACCAAGAGAAGGAAACTATAATATTTAAATTCCTGAATTTAATTTCTTGAAAGTGTTTGGTAACTGAAGTGTTAGTTAATTAGTATTAAATTCATTTTCATAGTTTTTAAAACTGAGAGTTGCCTTTTCTAGACATATGCCCACTAAAACAAAAAAGTTACTCACTTTGTAGTTAATAACTTCTTCATTTTTAGCATTGATATTTCAAATAGTCAATATATTATATAGAATATATGCTGACAATTCCTTTTTTTTTTTTTTAAGATTTTATTTATTTATTTCACAGAGGGAGAGAGATCACAAGGAGGTAGAGAGGCAGGCAGAGAGAGAGGGGGAAGCAGGCTCCCTGCCGAGCAGAGAGCCCGATGCGGGCCTCGATCCCAGGACCCTGAGATCATGACCCGAGCCGAAAGCAGAGGCTTTAACCCACTGAGCCACCCAGGCGCCCTATGCTGACAATTCCTAATTCGCAATTCCATCACTTCTGTATACATTAGGCAGCATTCTTATACAAGGAAGTGTTCTTTTGATATTTGAACATGCATAGTTTAAATGTTAATAAAACTTTTCATTTATTAAGTTGTTAGAAAAATACTAAGGTACAAAACAAAATCATTTTAAAATGTCATTAGAAAATAAATTTTTCAAAGTAACATAGAAGATGCATAATAATTACTTTGAATTGTTTCTTAATTTCTTTCTATTAAATATACCATTCTTAAGTTTATTTGTTATATTTAAAAAATAGAAAATTTAAGTTTAATTATATTCAATCATCTTTTTTCATTATTTTTTCTTACTTTTGATTTTTTTAAATAAATCCAAGAAATCCATTCATGTATTTCACATACGATATGTAAAGTATGCAGCAATGCTAATAAATAATTACACATTTTAAAAAACTAATGGATGAGCCCATAGAGATAATAAAATAATATTGCTACTATTACTACTAATAATAATGGCAACAAGCTCTTTCATGTGGAATACTGGTTAATGAACACAGAAATAACGGAATTATGGAATTATACATTCTATGTAAAAAATAGAATGAAAAACATTTCCTGTCTCCTTAGTTTCCATTCCTTCATTACCAACTCAACTACTCCTCCATAGGTAAATTTTCTTAACCATTATTTTTTAATATTCCTCATGAGTTTACTTTTGTATAAGCAAATATGAAAATCACAAAAAAACATAATATCTTATTGTATATGTGAGATATCTCCTCACTAGTACACTGAGAACTTTCTCTTTCCCCAACAAAATGATATTTTTGTTAAATGAAAGTACCATAATTTAAAATTTTTTAATCAATTTGATTTCCAATATTTTGACATTACAATATTTGCAAAGGGTAATATTTGTATTATATTTCTTCTGTGTTTATGTATATCCATAGGACAAACTCCTTTAAGTAATATTTCAGAGTTAAGTGTATGGATATTTTTAAATTTTGATGTGTATTTCTAAATTGTCTTAACAGAGGGTATATTATTTATATCTGAATCAGCCATATATGAGATTATCTATTTTTCCATACTTCATCAACTGATTGCTTTCAAATTTCTGAATTTTTGTTTAATTGAAGGGTGGAAATGGTATCTCAGTATTATTTTAATATTTATTTTTCTTATTAAGAGTGAAGATAGGCATCTTTTCAAAATTTTGAGAACAAGTGAACTTATTTAAAACTTTTGTTTTGGAGTTAACCCATTTATCCTTTTTTTTTTTAAGATTTTATTTATTTATTTGACAGAGAGAAACACAGTGAGAGAGGGACACACAAGCAAGGGGAGTGAAAGAGGGAGAAGCATGCTTCCTGCAGAGCAGGGAGGCTAATGCGGAACTCGATTCTGGGACCCTGGGATCATGACCTGAGCTGAAGGCAGATGCTTAACGACAGAGCCACCCAGGCGCCCCTATCTTTTTTTTTTTTTTTTTAAGATTTT